>RCUC01118640.1:0-78130 GCA_003697995.1 Taxidea taxus jeffersonii
AAAAAAAAAAAGCAATTGTGCTTTCCAAAATACTATTTTGAATATTTTATTTTGGATATTTTATTTTTCTGGGGGAGAGAGCAAAGAGTATTTTCTTTGGAAATTGGAAGACCATTGACCATCTTGGCATTCTGCCCTCAATCTTGACCAATGCCTGCCTTTTAAAGAATGACAAAAGATACTATGAATGTTAGTTATTAGGTGTCTATGCAGCAAGAATAAGGGCAAGAACAGTTTGAAGAGAAGGTGGGTAGTATTGAAGAATTTTGAGTGAATAGAGAGTCAGGCCAGTAAGTATTACATAAATTATAAGTTATGAATTACATATACTTTGAGTTGGTACTTATGTAGATTCAGAGAGCAATAGAATTCAGGATAACCTTTAGTTAGTAAGGTAGAACCTTTTGGAACGTATTTTTGTATAGTACATATATTTGATAACTGAAATACTAAGCATTTTTAGTAATAATTGACATAGGTTTCAAATAATGTTTTGTTGATTTACAGAAGGGAACTTTTTTTATCTGTAGGGGAGTAGATTTATTGGATACTTAAAATGAGATCTTGATTTTTAAAAAGGAGAAACTGAATCAAATTGATAGCTCTGTGAATGATCACATATTATATTCTGCTGTTGAGGTTAAATGTTTTGCCTTCATTCATTCATTCATTCATTCATTCATTCATTATTTTTAAAGATTTTTTTTATTTGTCAGAGAGAGAGAGAGAGAAAGAGAACAAACAGGGGGAGCAGCAGGCAGAGGGAGAAGCAGGCTTCCTACTGAGCAAGGAGCCCAATGTGGTACTCAGCCTGAAGTCATGACCTGAGCTGAAGGCAGACACTTAACCTACTGAGCCACCCAGGTGTCCCTTGGCTCTTTTTAAAAGAGCGGTGATTAATACTCATAATTACTGTCTCTTTTCACTTAAAAAAATACATACATGTATATAATATTTAAATTTTAAAAAGACAACTAATTACTAAAATCACAATGAATTATCAAGACGTTTTAAAATGTGAATTTTCTAAATTTTATTATCACTTCCCCCTCTTTTTGTATTATAATCAAATGTAATTGTAGGAAAAGGAAAAATATAGTTTGATTGTTTTGCTTTGGTTACTAAAGAATACTTTTTTATATATTTTCCTCACTTTGTATTTATTGTACAATGAACAGTTACTTTGTGTAGGCAACTTAAAATAGGGTATTTCTTTACATTCATCCACATCAGTATGAGAGTGTAATGGTGAATTTTTTTTTAGATTAGTTTTCGAAGTTGTATAGCAATTTTGATGATGTTTATGTGAGCTCTTCTAAAAGGGATTCTTTCTGTACTTTTTGGCCATATTTTTGTTTCTCTTATTTTTTAAGAGCTCAGTAGTGGAAGTAGAGGTTGTGATCATCTTGAAGATGGGAGCAGAAATAAGGATGATACATTTTCTGATTCAAAAATGGAACCTGCTCTGACTTCCAGGAAGAGAAAGAAAAGGCTTAGAAGTAATTTACCTGGTTCTCATAATTCTACTTCTGCTTTGTATGAGTCAGCAGAACAGATAGTAAGTAGAGGTATTTAGATATCATCTGAAATAATTTATTCTATGACAAAATTGAATTGACTGTGACCAAATAATGTTCTTATAACAGTCTGTTTTTATCTTTAGATTTCTTTCTATTCTTTGCTTATTTTTTTGATTCCCTGTTTTATTTTTGAAAAATGACTTAAATGTTTTTTAGTAATACAACTATTGGAACAAATTTCAGATGTTATGAACAAGTAAAGTTAAAAATACTCTTCTCTGATAGTACTTCTTACTTTGGTAGGTATCTGGTAGACTTGCTCTCTTTTATTTTCCCTTATTTTAACCAGATATTCTTAATGTTCCATTCATACTGTCCAGTCAATTGCTTTTTCACACACTGAGTAAGATTATTACCAGATTTCTTTTATTAGTAGTAATTTGCTTACCAGCTTCTTTAAGACTCTACCTAGGATTTAGGGAATTTGTTGAAGGTGAAGAATTACCATACTTAACGCACACAATATTCAAAACTTAGTGAACAGTTAATAAAAGTAAAAGAAGAGAATTTTTTTACTCCTTTAATTCACAAGGCCTTTTAAGGACTTTTCAGTAACTTTGAGTTATGGGTTTAGATTTAAATGGTGATAGAGATGTGAAGGCAGTGATTGATTTGATAGTTTTTCCAATTGTTAGCCTCTTAAGTTTTTAATTTTTTGCTTTTGTTAATAAAGTCACATGATGTCATTTGGCCTCATTACTTTTACAAAATAAAACTGTAAAAAACATTTTTCTTATTGTAAAGTTGACTTAATTTGTGGGAGACCATCTAAACCACTTGTAAATATGGGAATTTCCACATCACAGCTTTAAAAAAAAATGTTTGGGTGTCTGATTGGACAGACCAAATTCTGTCTTTTTACTTGGGAGACCCTGGCAATAGTAATATAATTATGTAGTTTCCTATTCCTGTAGTTATAGAAATGATATTTTTACTTTTATATTCTCCTTTAGGAATTTAAACTTTAAAAAATTCTTTAGCTAAATCTGACTAATGCTAATTTTCTCTATGCATTTATGTTCAGAAAACACAAGAAAATGACTCAACAGCATCTGCTGAATTTGAGAAGCCAAGTGAAAACTATCATCAAGACTCAAAAGTGCTTGAAGAAATTACACCTGAACCTGTAGAAAGCGATATTGCTAAACTATCCTTACTTAATAGTCAGGAGTTGGCTTTGAGTGCTGCTCCCAAAAGTACCTCTGACTGTTCAACCACTGAAACTTTTGAGAGCTCTATTTCCACTGATACTGTGGGGAATTCTACCCTGCTTGAGAAGGATGAGAATGAGTTGAATGCAATAGAAAAGCCCGTTTTAAGTGAGCACAGTGAGGGGAACCAATCTTTGATATCAGTTGAACCAAGTAAGTAACAGTAGGATAATAATGTTTTTAAATTTTCTCTGCTTTACTTACTTGTTTTATTTCACTTCTCAAATTTTGCTGAGGTGTTAGCTGTTTATGACATCCCTGTGGAATATATTAACTTTAGAAAAAGAAAACTTGAGGTTTTGAGACTTTGTTCATAAATTTTGTAATAATGATTTAGGTAAACAATAGATTACTTGGAAGCAGGGTTTTGTTTTTTGTTTTTGTTTTTATTTTTTTTAGAATTGTGAACTGTAATTTATCTCAGTAATTTTTTAAAGACCTGTTTATTGATTTTATTTTATTTTTTATTTTTTTTAAAAAATATTTTATTTATTTATATATTTGTCAGAGAGTGTGTGCGCACAAGCAGGCAGAGTGGCAGGGAGAGGCAGAGAGAGAAGCAGGCTCCCTGCTGAGCAAGGAACCTGATGTGGGACTCGATCCCAGGACCCTGGGATCATGACCTGCGCCAAAGGCAGCGGCTTAACCTCCTGAGCCACCCAGGCACCCTAAAGACCTGCTTATTGATTTTAGAGAGAGAGCATGCTCTAACTCGTGTGCACACATGTTGGGGGAGAGACTCTTCAAGCAGACTCCCCTCTGGGCACGTGCTGAGATGCTCAATACCATGACCTGAGCCAAAACCAATAGTTGGGGGCTGAATCAACGGAGCCACCCAGGAGTCCCTCATCTCAGTAGTTTTTAAAAAGGATTCCAGAAGGGCCATTATTATTGACATTTTGGTTGATGAAGCTGAAGTGCCGAGTTTAGGTGCTACATAATAATTATCATTTTGATTTAATTAATGTTCAAGTATTTGATACACTCACATGGTACAAAAAAAGGTTTTAAAGGATACACAGTGAATAATTTCCCACATCTTTTCAGGCATCTACTGTTTCCTCCTGGAGGCAACTAATGTAACAGGCATTAAAGTACAATTTATTTTTTAAAATTTTAATCTTAAATTTAATTTTATTTAAGTACAATTTAGAGTATGGAACAATACATTCTTATTCTTCTTGCTAGAACTTTTCCCTAAGGTCTTTCTCATGGCTTTATCCATTTTTAAATGTCTTTATCCTCCAGAAAGTAAAGTTGCAGGCAACTACTAAACAATAGCACTGATATGGAAATATTGTATATAACTAGAATAAATCAGATAATGAATGATAGTCCAGTTTCTAAGTTGGGCAAAGTTAGATGATTAAATTTTAATGGGATTATTAAAGGTATATTGCATGAATTAGAAAGTTTTCTTTTTGATGTGTGTTTATTGTAACACATTTAAAAAACAATTGTTTCTTTTTAGTTGTTGTTTCCAGTGATGAAGAAGGCCCTGTTGAACATAAAAGTTCAGAAATTCTTAAATCACAACCTAAGCAAGACCATGTCATCACTAATGACAATAAGAATACTTCTGAATCAGCATTGTCAGAACTACCGATTACATGTGAATCTGTACAGGTAATTTATTTCTGCTTTCTCATAATTAACAGTGAAATATGCACTACTAACAACTGTTTCTTTCATCAAGCAGAATATTATAATAAAAATTACAAATATTCCTAGTTTGAATTTTGAGATAATTTTCATATTAGTTTGAAAATATGTAATTGTCTTTATTGAAGTGAAAATTTTTTTTGTCATTTATATTTTTTTCAGTCTAAATATTCTATGACTTGAATACTTTTTCTTTTTAAAAAAAAAGATTCTCATTAGACATTTAACTACTTTATCAAAACATTTCCTAGAATTGAACAGTTTCCCATATTTATCTGTCTGGTCTTCTGGTAGTGTGGCTACCTGGACTTATTCCTTTTCCTCACATGCAATTAAGGTAGCATTATGTAGAGGAAAGAACATGGTTTCTGGAGATCACAGACCTGTGTTCAAATCTCGCCTCTGTCATTGGGGCAAGTCACTTCTTTAAGTCTGAGTTAACTTATATGTTAAATGAGGTTAATAATACCTACCTCACAAGATTATTTTGAGTATTAAAGGAAATAACATGAAAGCATTTAGAATAGTGTCACAAACCTAGCAGTTTGGTAAGTCCTTTGTCTTTTCCTTCTTACAAAAGATAACACATGGAAGTGTCTTGTTGGCTTAATGTTAGCTAGTTGTGTTTTGACATAGTACTTTAAAAAGTATAGCTCTAAAGTGAGGTTCAAATAATTTATTGTCAGTATTCTTATTATCATCCTTTTATTATCCTATTTTAAATTATCCTATTTATTTTAAAATTTATTATCCTATTTTAATTATTACCAGTGTAAAATTATGGTAAAACTTTTGTTGGTTTATTTTTTAATAATGTCAGAGGCTGTTATTCTCTAAGGTGTGATGAAGAATTGGGTCAGTTCTATAAAAAAAAATCTGGTGATCTGATTATTGTTTCACTGGTGTTTTTATTGCCTTGGTACTCTATATAGAGATCAACTTAGCATCTGTGTTAGGAAATTTTGTTAAAATGTAACCATTTTTGCTTGATTGGGCCAGTAGCCTACTTGATGTCTTAGTTGTATTGGTAATAAAAACCATGTCATTATTGATAATGAGTTCAGACTTCTCAATGAATTATAGTTTCCTTGGCAGCATGTAAGTTCATAATGCAGTATGAATTATCATATCATAAGAAAATAACACTTTTTGTAGAACTGATGGAATATGATCACAACCCAAGCAGAAAATAATGTGAAGACCTACCAAGATCTATAGGGCAGCATACCTTAACATCTCCACACCTTTCCTTGTTTCCAGTTTTAAGTGAAGTTATGAGAAACATAGGTTGGCCATTTTTAGGAAGCACTTAGCTTTTAGTCTTTGCAAAATGTGAGGCCCCAAAAAGAAATTCTTTTTATCCTGTCTTCTCATTTTATCACTTAAAACACACACAGTTATTAATAAGTCTGACTGATTAGCGTCCCTGTAGTTGATTTGTTATCTGTTCTTTAAGGGATAAGAAGAATTTTAGAGTGAGCAATAAAAGATAATGATAAAGATTTTTTATTAGTCAGATAAATGGCATTGTGAGCTGGGTTAAGAATAATGAGTACTACATATGTTTCACATGAGGATTAATCACATTTTCTAGAGGTAGAAGGAGAGTGAGTACATGTGCATAGTTGCTCCTAGTGGTCATTTATTTGGTTGTTAGTGATGTTAGGGCTAAAGGGGAATAATGCACAAAGGCTAGCCAAATGTGGAGTTGAAAAAGTCATATGAAAGCAGTTTAAAATTCAGAAGAGATTGTAGGAAACAGCTGCTGCTAGTATTTCCTGGTAGTGTATTGTAATTTAAAAGCAGAGTTCTGTAGTTGTTTGAGTGGGAGTGGTATAATTTTTGAGGTTTTGGGCAACTGGGTAATTATTTTCAGACACAGAACATAGAGTAAAACATACAGATTTGATATAACAGATGGTTCTTAGGCACTTACATGCCTTCAAGTGCATTACCTAAGAGCATCATCTTGGTGTATGAAGCAATTTTATATGGTTGAAATAACCCTTGACCTGCAGGTAGAAACCTGGATTTGACTTACTGTTGCTTCACACCAACTTCATGACCTGTGCAAGTCACTTAACCAATCGAAACATCTATTAGTTTTACTTATGAAATGGGAAAAAAACAAAAACAAAACCAAACTACCTCACAGGGTGGTTGTGGTGATTAAAAGAGATAATATATTTAGAAACTCATTTTGAACTAAGGTACTATAAAATCTTAATATATTTTTGTTGAGCTAAAATTGAATAAAACCTATTAGGGTATATTAAGTTTGAAATTATGGCTTTGATGCAGAGGAAGCTATATTTCTAGAGCTTAGGCCTATGTAATTAATTTAAGGTTCAATTATTAGGAATAGTTTTCTCAAGGTAAATCACATGCTTTTTACAAAAAAAAATCTAGATAACTATTTCTTTACAAGAACAGTATAAAATCCTTCACAAATTCATTAATAGCGATTTAAAGAAGTATTTGACTTTGAAAATCATTGTCAGCATTTGTGTAATACTTAGGGTTATATGCATTTTATAATTTATTCCTTGTTAGGCTTCATCTGAATTATGTCCATATAATCCTGTCATGGAAAATATTTCCTGTATTATACCTAGTAATGAGATGGACCTACAGCTGGATTTTATATTTACTTCTGTTTATATTGGTAAAATAAAAGGAGCTTCTAAAGGTTGTGTTACAGTAAGTATATTTAATTTGTTTTTGTTTTTTCAGTTTTGAATTATGGACAAGGCATTTACAGATTATCTTTTTTTAAAATGAAAATGGAATTGAGAGTAATTTTATATGGGATACTTTGAATATGTCATTATACCTCCTTTGAGACATGTCTTTAATTGAGGGAAATCCTAAAATCATAAGGGAACATCCTAAAATTATATCTTTGATCCAGCTATTCTAATGAAGATCATGTATGAAAAAAGATCATATGTAGTATTGATACTCATTGAGCTCTTAAACTTACTTGGTGGTAAAGTAAATTTTTATTCAGGGTATAGTTGAGAGCAAAAAGAAGAAATCCCATTTTACTGCTTTAAATTGTAAACTGAGTTCTTCAAATTCCTAAATTTCTTTGAAGATCTCCAGGAGTAATTCCTAGACTGGATTTTACTCACGTCTCTGTATTTTCTTACTATTTCTACCTGTTAAAATTCTAACCATCCTTTACGGCTTATCGGAAATATTTCCTCTTCCAGGAAACCTTTCCTGATTCCTCTCTTCTAGCCAGAAGTAACTTCTCTCTTTACTGTATACTTACAGCACTTTTTTGTACATCTGTTGTAAGATTTATTCTTTGGGTTTATAATTGTTTATATTTTTGCCTGAACTTCTCCATTGGCCTTTAAGCCTCTTGTGATGAAGAGCCATGCTTTTATTTACTTTTAAACCTTCCATAAATGGTTCAATCCTAAATAAGCATGTCAAATGTTAGTTGAATTGCATTGACCATGTCATATTATAATTCAGGTATTCTCCCAAAAGTTTTATTAATATGTCAGTGTATTAGGGATAGGGCCGAGAAAAATAAAATGGTAAGACATACTCTCTCTTTTCATGGAATTTGTAGTCTAATGGAAGAGATAGACACATAAATAGATATTTATGTTATGATAAAATATTAAATGGAAATATGTACAAGAAGGGTGCATATGGGAATATCTGTCTGGAGGAATCCAGGAAGACTTCACAGGGAAGGTACATGATTTAAGACATAAAGTGGATGTTTACTTGGTGACTATGCAGGAAGATGGCCTAATTTCATGTATAAATCCAGCAAAATCTGGGATCTACAAATAATGGTAGCTTGTAATATAGTTAAAATTGCTTTGATTGAAAACACAAGAGCAATTTTGTTTAATATTCTCTGATCAGTAGTTTCTAGATATTAATGATTTTGGCATGCCTGGGATGGTTTTACACTTTTTTTTCTTTTAAGGAATTTCATTCACTTTTTATAATGTTTCTCCCTGCCCCTTCCATTTTACTTTTTTATTTTAGATTCAGTTTAGTCATTTTTTCTTCTGTTGAGTTGTTTGTAATGGTGAAAAATTAAATAATATAAATATATGATAATAATTGAGTAGTCAGGAGAGAAAATCCAGCATAAATATTCAGCAGTGGGCTTTCATTAGTTAATATTATTAATTGTATATTATAGTTAGGTGGACTTGTGGGCAAAAAATAAGACCAAACGAAAAATTACAATTGAATAAAGAAATTATTTTAAGAAAAATTTAAAGAATATCTATAATCTTGCTTATCCAGAATATTTGACATCAACTCTGCAGTCAATATCATTCCATATTCTTCATATTAGATACACATATATGTTTAAAGCAGAAGTATATGATATATATGCTGTTTTGTAACTTACCATTATTAAGTTAGTTCATGTATCTATTTTGGGGTACTTGGATTGTCCTTAATTCCTGACTGTTGGAACATTTCAGTTGTCCCAGTATTTACTATTAGAAGTAGTAGGGGAGTGCAAATATTAAATAAATGTCATAAAGTAGGTTTTCAAAATTTGTTTCATGTTTGTTGGAACAATTCTTATAATTGAAATAAAAACTTAAATGTCTAATTAAAGGAAAGTGATTTAGTAAATCAAAGCAAATATATACAGGTAAAATATGTGTATGTGAAGAACAACTGAGAGGAATTCTGCAAATATTAAAACAGTATGTTACTAAGGAGAGAGCATAAGCAAGTTTAACATATAAAAATAATGAATAACATGAAAAGGGGAGAGAAAAATGTAAAAGTCTTAAAACTTTCAAGAATCCAAAAGACTTTTTATGTATTCCTTTTTCAGACACAGTTCATAATGCTTTGTAACACAGAAGTGAAAGAACTTTTTTGTGGGGGAGTAAGTAAGAGAATTAAACTCAGTCATTTTCCAGATACTTAATGAGTCTCAACTAATGTGTCATTGTAGATTAACTGGAGATACTGTTCTCACTCTCATGATAGTTACATTTTAGCTAAACTAGAAAAATACCTATATTGGGAAGCTATTTCGTAAATTAGAGCTCTTTTTTTTTTTAGAGCTCATTTTTTTTAAAAGATTTTATTTATTTATTTGACAGACAGAGATCACACAAGTAGGCAGAGAGGCGAGGGGAGAAGCAGGCTCCCTGCCTAGCAGAGAGCCTGATGTGGGACTCGATCCCAGGACACTGGGATCATGACCCGAACCGAAGGCAGCGGCTTAACCCACTGAGCCACCCAGGCGTCCCAGAGCTCATTTTTTTATAGTTGGACCTTTACTATTTTTTTTTTTTTTAGTGTAGAGAATGCTGCAATAGATGTGGACACTTCATTTTTTGTTTCTCAGCTTTGTTGATAGTAGGACAGATGATTATTAAGTAAACATTGTGTTCAGAAACTGTACTGGCCATTGTAAGAAGTTATAAAATAGGTATGGTATGATTTCAGAGAACTGGGTTTATCTTACTCTCACAAAAATATCTGTCTTATCTTCCTAACTGGGGATTAAGTTTTTGCTGGGAATAGGGCTTTGCCTTTGGGAGAGGTTACATGTTGGTTTAGTCATCATACAAAGATATAAATAATTATCAGATCCTTGCTGAAATATTTGATATAGGATAAGAATACTTACTGTGGAAGAATGAGGGAATAATGACAAAGTAGAGGCCAAGATATATAGGTACACTATTCTAGTTCATAATTTTGTAGTACTGTCTATAAAATCTCAAAAGCAAAATTCCTTATACTCATTTTCTGTAACTAATTTTTTACATTTGATGAGATATATTTTATGAGATTAAAAAGTTAGTGAAATATGTTCAGAATTTGGCAAGGGAAAATATACACCAAATATATATATAGCTGTTGTGTGAAAGTGACAGAATAATAAGGTACATTTGACTAAATTAGATAATATACTTAATCAGATGTTAGTGTCTAATGATAATAGTTCCTTTTGATTAAGGCTCTTATCTAAAGCTGAAAGGATTCAGCTTTAGATAAGAGCTTACTGAATTTAGGTTCAGTAAGTAACCTAAATTTACCTACTTACTTTGTGTATAAGTGGTAGAGACAGGATTTGAACCCCAAACTCAGCTTTTAACTCATATGGACTTCTGGCTGAATTTTGCTTTAGTGGCTGACTTAGACTCTGAAATATGAATTTTATATGTATTAAACTGCAATATGAAATAATTTTTAAATTGGAAAAAGAAATGAGTCACGAGTTTCTCTGGACATTGTGTGCTACTTATTTGGAATTCTGTTGGTAGTTAATTTAGGTAGCCATGTACCAAGACCATTTTTAATTTTGTTTTGTGCTCACAGACTATACCCCTGATTTGGTAAACAATTTCACAAATGTATTCATCAGAAGGAAACCCAACTGAAGAATAAATAAATAGCCATGAATTCATTTTGACATTAATGGAAAAATGAATTTAAAAGCCTCATTTAGATGGAACATTTAAGATTTTAGGTTCTCCATGACCTTGAAAGTTTGTTATAAAAGCAGTTCTTAAGGTCAGATATATACAAAAATTCCTAGAGAAAATTAGTGTCCTGGCACAGAAGGACCAGAAAGAACAAAAACTTTGCTGCACTATCAGTCAGAAGTGAATTTGTAACATGGAAAGATGAATGCTGGGAATGTCAGCAAAGCCAAGACTGTTTTCTGGTTTATGTACCAAAGTCACTGACACCTTGGGGTTCTCTTGGTAGTTTCTTGGGACTTTGTCTTACACCTTCCATAATATTCAGGAAACATTTTTAAAAAATATAGTAAGTAAAGTCTTACTGGTTTTTAATAAATGAGCGTATTGAGAGTTAAATTACATGCTCAGGGTTCTTCAATAAAATTAGGTCTTTACCAAGAAAACCCCAGCTAAGTCTTTACAGTGAGACGTTTCCTTGGCTTACTTTTAAAAAGGCTTAAACACTTTTTTGGGAAGATTTTATTTTAAAATAAAATTTAAATTTATTTGTACACCTAAAAAAATTTATTTGTACACCTGACGTGGGGCTTGAACTCACAACCCCAAGATCAAGAGTTGCATGCTCAATGGACTGAGCAAGCCTGGCGCCCCTTGAGCACTTTTAGTATAGACTTTGGATACATGCTTGTGGTTTGAAAAAGAAAAAAAAGAACAAAACAGAAAATTTTGAATAGTAACATATTGAGCGGTAACTCATTTTTTGCTTTTTTATGTTTCCTTTAGTTCACGACAAAGTATGTTAAGATCCCATTTCAAGGTAAGCTGTCATTGTCTTATGATTTCTTTTTACTGTAATTTTGAACATAAAATAGCAAAAATTCTGAAATTTTTCTGCAGCCAGCTTTCCATAATTTTTTCAGTATAGAAATTAAGTAAAACTAAGGTTAATAATGTATTTCAAGTTTGATTCCTTTTATTATTTTTTTCTCACCATAGCACATACCCTCCCCAATTAATATATTTCAAGTTAACACTTTTTTTTTTATCAGCTTTAGAAGAAGTTAAAATATTTTATAAGACTATTTGAATATATTTTATAACTATTGTTTTTTTTAAAGATTTTATTTATTTATTTGACAGAGAGAGATCACAAGTAGGCAGAGAGGCAAGCAGAGAGAGAGAGGAAGGGAAGCAGGCTCCCCGTCGAGCAGAGAGCCCGACACGGGGCTCCATCCCAGGACCCTGGGATCATGACCTGAGCCGAAGGCAGAGGCTTTAACCCATTGAGCCACCCAGGCACCCCTATAACTATTGTTTTAATGACCAATAATATTAAGGGACTCAAAGTAACAGAAATAAAGTTTTGATAGCAAGAAGATTTTGGTATGATGAAATGTATGAAAATAGGAACTGTAAGGAAAATTTATAATGTTGCACACAAACATGTAAAATGGTTTTGCATAGGGGTTAGGAGAAATTTTTTTATACCATTTCTTATCGAGTAAGGCACAGTAGATTGGAAACTACTGCAATATACAGAGACTCAGAACATTTTCTGTTTTCTCCCCAACTAAAATCCTTTCAGAATAATAATGACACTAAGAAAACAAATAAGAAGCAATAGAGAATAGTCTCTGTAGAGAATGAATTATGAAAAAAATGAGGAAGAAAAATAGACACAAATAGTGCTTTACAGATTGACTATTGAAGAGAGGAAGCTTGTTTCAAGACTGAAGATGTGATCGAAGTAACTTTAATTAGACTCCGAATAGCCACATACAGAATCCACAGCTATATATTACAATAATCTAATAATTAGGAAGTTAGTATAAATAGTAAGAATATATAAGGCAAGGCACAGAATAAACAAATTGATGTTCCTAATTAGGATATTTTAATAAATTATTATGGAATAATATAACATTAATTGTTTAGAAGAAACAAAGACCTGATTTAAAAGAAAATAATAATTTCCTAAAAGAAAGTATAGTAATCTATAGTTAAATACCTATGTAACTGCGCCCACCCACCCCCTGCCTTTGGCAGCCGGTAATCTGATCTCTGTATCCATGAACTTGTGGTTTTGTTTTTTTTGTTTTGTTTTTTATTTTACATGTAAGTGATATTATGTGGTATTTGTCTTTCTCTGACTTATTTCAGAGTATGAATGGGGGGAAAGGGCAGAGGGAGAGGGAGTCTCTCAGAGAGCAGATTCCCTGCTAGTGCAGAACCCAACATGGGGCTCCATCTTAGGACTCCTAAATCATGACCTGAGCCGAAGTCAGACACTTAACAGACTGAACCACCAAGGAGCCCCATAAAAATCTTTTAAAAATAAGGCATGCAGGGGCGCCTGGGTGGCTCAGTGGGTTAAAGCCTCTGCCTTCGGCTCAGGTCATGATCTCAGGGTCCTGGGATCGAGCCCCGCATGGGGCTCTCTGCTCGACGGGGAGCCTGCTTCTCCCTCTCTCTCTGCCTGCCTGTCTGCCTCCTTGTGATCTCTCTCTCTGTCAAATAAATAAATTAAAAAAAAATAAGGCATGCATATGAAAGGTTTTAATAGATAAGGAATGTAGAAGTCTAAATGCTTATTCTTTTTCTACAGTAGCTCAGGGAAATATTATTTATATATTTATATTATCTATTATGTTTGGCTGTGACTTAAAGAAAATTACTTAATTTTCCTTCATGAAGAAAAAATCCAGAAAGAGGCTGAACAGGGCTGATACAGTGTTTCTTTGGTCTTCAGAGGCCTAGTCTCTTTTGTTTTTTTACTGTGTCATTCCTGACATACGACTTTCATCCTTAAGTTTGGCTCAGGGACAACTGGCTGCTCATATTTCAGTCATCATGTTTGTGTTCTAGGTAGAAAGCAGGAGGAAGGGGAAAATGGTAAAAAGCACACATACCACCTATCTCATGCCACCTAACCTCTTCTAGTTACATTTTCTTAGGTAGAATATAGTCATATGATGACATATCTACTTGCAAAGAAAGCTAGGAAATGGAGTTTCTACAAGCTGAATATCTTGCCTCCGAGATAAAATTAGGGTTCTGTTACTAAGATCCCTAATAGTGGGTAGGAAAAATGATAGGCAACTCCTACTTTCAGTTTTTTCCATAGTCCTGTAAGAAAATAAACCAAATGTTGGGGAAAATTTGGTAGTGAGGTATATTTTCCTTAATGGTGGTGTTAAATCTCCTGTTTTAAAAAAGGAAACTTTTGAAGCCGTCTTTGTAAAGAAAATTATGCTTTTATACTAAAAGGTTGGTACATTTGGATTAGTAGTAGTTGTCTAGATTTCACAGAAATAGTATCAGTTATTTGGGATTGTGAGCTGCGTGAGGAAGAAGTGCTAAGTTTTCTGAAGGTTCTTATTCTTGTAATTTAGTCTGTTTGTCTTTGTTGCCAGTTTCACTGACAGTTTTCGGAATGGGAGAGTTACAGTGCCTATGAATTAGAAGAATTAATGTTATTAAAATGTCCATACTACCCAAAGTGGTCTGCAGGATCATTATAATATCTATCAAAATTTCAGTTACATATTTCATAGAGAAAAAAATTCTAAAATCTGTCTGGAACAAAAAAGATCTCAAATAGCTAAAACAGTCCTGAGAACATGGCTGGGATCATCACACTTCCTGGTTTTAGACTACATTACAAACTATAGTAATCAAAACAATTTTGTACTGGCATAAAAATAGACAGACACATAGAACAGTGGAACAGAATTGAGAACTCAGAAATAAACACATGCTATGTCTCAATAACTGCTGTTAGGAAATCTGGATAGCCACAAGCAAAGGAATGAAACTGGAATCCCATCTTTACTATATGCAAAAATCAACCCAAACTAGATTAAAGCCTTACGTGTAAGATGTAAAACCATAAAACTCTTAGGGAAAAAAAAAAACATTAGGGGGTAAGTTTTTTCGCATCAGTCTTGGCAATGATTTTTTTTTTTTTATTTGACTCTGAAAGCAGAGGCAACAAAAGCAGGTGGAACACCACCAAACTAAAAAGCTTCTGCATAGCAAAGGAAATCATTAGCAAAATGAAAAAACATCCTAGGGAATGGGAGAAAATATTTGCAAACCACATATCTAAGAAGGGGCCAGTATCGAAAATATGTAAAGAACTCTGAAAATTCAAAAGCAAAAGTCTGATTAAAAATCTGGCAGAGGAAGCCATCAAAAAAAAAAAAAAAAAAAAGAAATCTTGCCATTTGCAATTACGTGGATGGAACTAGAGAGTATTACGCTAAGCGAAATAAGTCAATCAGAGAAAGACAGTTATCATATCATATGATCTCACTGTATGAGGAATTTGAGAAACAAGACAAAAGATCATAGGGGAAGGGAGGGAAAAATGTAACAAGACGAACCAGAGAGGAGACAAACCATAAGACACTCTTAATCTCAGGATACAAACTGAGGGTTGCTGGAGGGGAGGGGAGTGAGAGGGATGGGGTGCCTGGATGAGGGACATTGGCGAGGGTATGTGTTGTGGTGAGCACTGTGTATTGTGTAAGACTAATGAGTCACAGACCTGTACCCCTGAAACAGATAATACATTATATGTTAATTTAAAAAAGTAGAAGGCAACCTCCGCCCCAAAAACAACAACAAAAAACAAAATAAAAAGAATGATCATACTTAAAAAAAATTGGGCAGAGGAAGAAATGTGAATACACATTTTTCCAAAGAAGAGGAAGAAATGTGAATACACATTTTTCCAAAGAAGACATACAAATGGCACATAAGCACATGAAAAGATGCTCAATATCACTAATCATCACAAAAATGCAAGTGAAAACCACAATGAGATATTCTCTCATACCTGTTAGAAAGGCCATCATCAGAATGACCAGATTTCAGCAAGTGTTGGTAAGGATTTGGGGAAATGGGGTACCCTTGTACATTGTCAGTAATATTGTAAACTGCTGTAGTTAGTACAGAAAATGCTCTGTAGGTTCCTCAAGAAATTAAAATTAGAACTACTATATGATCCAGCAATCCTACTTCTGGGTATATATCCAAAAGAAATGAAAACAGGATCTTGAAGAGATGTATGCATCCTGCATTATCCACAGTAGCCAAAATATGGAAACCACCTAAGTGTCTGTTGACAGGTGGATAAAAATGTGGTTTATATATACAATGGAATATTAGTCTTGAGAAAGAATGAAATCTTCCCATTTGTGAGAACATGCAGGACATTGAGGGCATTAGAGTAATTGAAAAAAGTCAGATGGAGAAAGACAAATACTGCATGATATGCTTATATGTGGAATCTAAAAAAGCTGACTCACAGAAATAGAGACTAATATGGTGGTTACCAGGGACTGGGACATGGAGGAATGGGAAGATGTTGTACAGAGAGTATATACTTCCGGGTGTAAGGTCAATAATGTACAGAATGGTGATTACAGTTAATAATACTGTATTATATACTTGAAAATTGCTAAGAGAGTCCATCTTACATGTTCTCATCATGAAAAAAAGTGGTAGTGATGGAAGTGTTAGCCAATGCTTCAATGGTAATTGTTTTGCAGTAAATATGTGTATCAGATTAACATTAGACGGCTTAAATTTATACAATGTTATATGATAATTGTATCCCAGTAAAGCTGGAAAAAAAATGAAAAGTCATAGTGTAAAAAAAAAAAAAGACAGTAAAATAAGGTAGAGTAGCTAGATAGAGAGAGAGATGGCGATAGGGAGAGACATATTGGACTTTAAAAGGCATAAGCCAGTAGGAAAGACTGGACAAAATAAATGCAAAGAGAAAGGGAACAAAAGAGCGAAGAAAAGAAAAATATTTAAAAACACAAGTAAGGAAAAAATGGAAGGAGGAAGGAGAAAGAGGGAGGAATGAAAGAAGGAAATAGGAAGGTAGAGATAAAGAGATGAATGAAGGAAGAAGGATGGAAAGGAAGTAAGAAGAAAGATAGGCAGGTCACAGGCAGGTTAAGGATAGAGGAAGACTGTGGAGTCTGAGAAACAAACTGGGTTTTGGAGGGGGAGGGAGGTGAGGGTTTAGGTGAGCCTGGTGGTGGGTATTAAGGAGGGCACGTATTGCATGGAGCACTGGATGTGGTGCATAAACAATGAACTCTGGAACACTGAAAAAATAAAATAAAATTAAAAAAAGAATAGAGAAAGAAAAGGACAGTGATTAAATTGGACTGAGAAAAGATATAGAAAAAAAACTATCAAAGAGGGAAGAAAAAGGAAGGGACAAAGATAAGAAGTAAGAGGAAAAAAGGAAGTTTAAACTGATGAGTCTAGAGGAAAGAGTAAATACAAAAGAAATAAAAAATGTGGGAGTAAGAGAGAAGGGTTTGAAAGAGGGAGCTAGTAAGAAAATTAAGTGCAATTGTGGATAGTGGGGAAAGAAATCTAAAAAGAACTCAACTAAAATACTACAATAAAATAAGATTGATGAATGGTGACAGCTAGATAGGAAAGTAGTTAGGTATGTGAGGAGTAGATATTTGAATGCTTATTGTAAAATGCTTTTCAAACTTCAGTGTTGAGTGATATGAATCACCTGGGTTTTTTGTGTTTTGTGGGTTTTTTTTGTTTGTTTTGGTAAGCCAGATGTTCTGATTCAGTGCAGCCTGATACTCTGCATTTCTAATAGGCTCTGATGTGATCCCAGTGTCAGAGGTGGAGAACTAGATTTTGACTTGCTAGGAGACAGTGCCAGGAGACAGTGGGGGTAGAAATAGTAAGAGATTTGTTTCAAGTAGGTATTCGTCTTGAGTTTGTACTTCACCGATACTTGTATTCCTACTAGTTCAGATGCTTGTTTTCTTAAAATTGGACCAGATGACCTTCAGGAATTCTTTATACTAGTTTTCTATGTTTATTTGAATTAGAAAAATTCCTCATAGAAGTTTCTTTTAGCTTACTAGGAGGAAGATCCATAATTCTGAGTGATTACCTAGAAGTTTTGAGAAGTAAAACCTGGAAGAATTTTGTTTTATTTATTTATTTTTTTAAACCTGGAAGAATTTTATAAGAAATACTATCTTAGACCATTCAAAAGCTCATAATATCTTTGAGAGTCTTTTGATATTAGCTAGTCTATATAGTGGAATATAGATATTTTGGGAGAAGAAACATAGGAATAAATTGACTTCTGGTAACATTTGAGGTCTTGGTTGATGGTATTGACCAAAATAGAAATACATAATTTTCTAAGTGATATTATGCTTATTTTTCTGCATAGATCAGATAGTTGTCATTGTAATTGTCTTCTTTTTTAAAAATTTAATTTAATTTTATTTTTTTTCAGTGATCCAAAATTCATTATTTATGTACCACACCCTTCTTCTTCGTCCTCATCTTCTTCTTCTCCCTCCTCCTCCTCTTCTTCTTCTTGGCTTTTTTTAAATTTATTTATTTGTTTTTATTTATTTGACAGATCACAAGTAGGCAGAGAGGCAGGCAGAGAGAGTGAAGGCAGAGGCTTTAACCCACTGAGCCACCCAGGCACCCCTTGGCCTTTTTTCTGTACTGGAAATAATACTTTTGTAAAATTTCACATATCATTCTTTTTAAAAAACATTGTGTTTTCAAGAAGAGTCATAAAGTGTGTGAGTGTTATATTCCTAATGTTATCTTCTTTTGGTTTTAGTAACCTTGAATGAGGTTTCATTGCTAGTGGATGCCACACATTTAAAGAGGTTTGGGTTATGGAAAAATAAAGATGATGATCACAGTAAAAGGAGTCATGCTATCCTTTTCCTCTGGGTCTCTGCAAATTATCTTCAAGAAATTCAGACCCAACTGGAAAACTCCATATTAAGCCAGCAATGTGAGTATGACATGATTTCTAGATTTTCGAATAACCTGAGAAGTCCTGTAAATAAAGTAGTTTTTTTCTAAAGTAATTTAATAGAATGTGACTATTTCATTGAATTGAAATTAAGTTTATTGAATTGAAAATGATTTTAACCCTTAATGTTATGCAAGATAAATTATTTATTCTACATAATTTCTCCTGGTAATTTTATTCAACCAAGAGAAATTATCTTCTAAAATAAAAGGGATACCTTTCCTAAGTCAGTTGCCATCTTTGGCTATCTTTCTTATGAGTTTCTTGCCCTTGTTTCCTAATAACTTGTGACAGCTAATCAGTGGCAGTGTTAAATAAAATATAAGGTCTTTTATCTTCAGTATTTTCTTGAGTTTTTCAGAAAACTCAGTTTACTTAAATATATCATTTTTCTAAGACTGGATTGAATGCTTTTGGGAGAATGCTCCCAAAACTGTCTGTTTGAATGTATTTTTAATATCTCCCAACTTTGCTTAGTTTTCAACTCCTAAAGAGTCTAGTTTAGAATTGCATAAATCAAATTAGTAAGGTTTGTTTTTACCTCTTCGATCTCTCTACCTTGCCCTCTGTATTCCTTTGCATATAAAATATGGTAAGTAGTGAACTGAATTTTATATCGTTAATATTACAGTAGTCTCTCCCTTTATCCATAGAGGATATGTTCCAAGACTCCCCCCATAGATGCCTGAAACCACATATAGTACTGAAGTCTATACATACTATGTTTTTCCCCCTACATATGTACCTATGAGAAAATTTAATATATAAGTTAGGTACAGTAAGAGATTAATAATAACTAATAAAATAATTATAACAATATACTATAATAAAAAGTTACATGAATGTGGTATTTCTCAAAAATTATACTGTACTTACCCTTCTTGTGATGATGTGAGAAGAGAAAATGCTTATGGAATGAGGTGAAATGAGGTGAATGATGTAGGCATTTTGATGTAGTGAGAGCCTACTACAGACACGATAGCAATAGGCCAGAAGGAAGATCGTCTGCTTCAGGACTGCGGTGGTTGACCGTGGGTGACTATAACTGTGGCAAATGAAACCATGGATAAAGGAGGACTACTGTAGTTATTTTGCTGTCCTACTCCAAATTAATTGGGAAAATTTATGATTAAATAGAGAAGTTGGGGAAATAAAACTAGCCATTTATAATTATTATGGGGGAATGAATGTCATCTGAGACCATTGTTGAAATGATTGATGAAACAAAATCATTTTGAAGGAAGTGTTTGATCAGAATACTTTTTTAATTGGTAGATTTGACAAATGGAGGATGGTAGAGAAAAATAATTAAATGCTTAGTTATTCATTCATTTATTCATAAATTCATTAATAAATGTTTACTAATACCTAGTAAATGCCAGATAGTAGAGATACAGCAACTAATACCATTGTAGAGTTTCCCTTTTAATGCAGGAAGAGTTTAAAATTTGTGAGTCTTGAATCTCACTTACTAATGGCCTATTTGGGGATTTAATTTGCCTGAGTTATTAACTAATATACAAAATACTGTCATTAATAATTAAATTATTTTAATTATAATCCCCTTGAAAAATAACACTACTGATAAAAATTGGTTTCTTTTTCTTTTATAGCAAAATCCAGTGAATTCATTTTCCTTGAGCTACACAGTCCTATTTCACAAAGAGAAGAATTGAAATTGAAAGATATTATGACAGAAATAAGCACAACCAATGGAGAATTAGAGCTTTCTTATCCATTATCTTGGGTTCAGGCACTTCCTTTGTTTCAGAACCTCTCTTCAAAAGAAAGTTCTTTTATTCATTATTATTGTGCTTCAACTTGTTCTTTTCCTGCTGTTGCTGCTGAAGAAATGAAGAGGAAATCAGTATCTCAGGTTAGCATATGATTTATAAAATTGGCAAGGTTCAGTAAAAATTTTTTCACTGAAAATAGAGTGATCTGAAAATGCTGTGTTTTCTCAGAAGGGCACAGGAACCAACCTGAAAGAACTCCCAATACCAAAGTTAGAACAGTTTTCATTCAATTTAATTTAATTTTATTTTAAAGTACACTTGAAACCCAACATGGGGTTCACATTCGATGCTGAGATCAACAGTGGCATGCTCCACGAACTGAGCCAGGAGCCCCACAGCTAGAACAGTTGGATCAATAAAATCAATAATGATAATGTGATTGTTACCAAAGAATGTAATAAATACCCATAAATCTATATTAGTACAAATAAATACCTGAATTAGTGAATGAAAAATAAATACTGATGGTGGATAATTGATAATTTTTTCTTAGGAAAGTATTTGAATTAATAAATGTAAAAGGAATAAGAAATACAAAGCCACCATAGTTAATGTTGCAGGCAAGGTCCACCAAGAGATACTAAATTTAATGGTAAAAACTTAAGGAGAAAAAGGATATGTACATAATCTCAAAGTCTCTCAGTCAAAATATTTATTAATTATAAAAAAAAAAGGAGTAACTTTACAGTGGAGAAATGTGGCAGACATCACCAGGAATAAGATACTGTCACATCATGCACTGAGAAGGTTACATGACTTCTCTGGTATTCCCAATATTGTGTAACCTCAATCTAATTATGAGAAGAATCAGACAAACCCAGTTATAAAATAACTGACCAGTACTCTTGAAAATACCAAGGTCATGAAAGACAAGGAAAGACAGGAATTGTAGGATCCTCATACAGAAAAAAGATACTGGTGGAAACACTAGTGATATCAGAATAAATAGTCTACAATTTAGCTTATAATATTATACCAATGTTAATTTCTTCATTTTGATAGTTGTAACTGTGGTTATATAAGATGTTAGTATTAGGGGAATCTGGAAGAGGCTTGTATATCTCTGCCAAATACCTCTAGAAAGAAAAGTTTTTTCGAGTTTGCTATGGCAAATATAAACTTTTTATCTCTTAAATTTTATTTGTCCTAGCTATTATATCTTTTGTTCATTTTGAACTGAAAAGTTTTCAAATTTTTCTTTAATTCTAATGCCCATATCTATAAGTAACACTTCAAGTTAACCTTTGACCATTGTATGGACTATCTTTCTTTTTTTTTCTAAGATTTACTTATTTATTAGAGGGTGCATGTGAATATGGGGAGGGGCAGAGGGAGAGAAAGAATCTCAAGCAGACTCCCTCTTGAGCATGGAGCTCAACGAGGGGCTCACTCTCACAACCCTGAGATCATGATGTGAGTTGATATCAAGAGTCGTATGCTTAACCGACTGAGCCACCCAGGTAACCCTGTATGTATATGTATAGTATATTTTGATCAAAAGTATTATTTTGATTCCATAATATCTTTGGAGAAATTCTAAATGTATAGATATAACTCATTGATACTAATTTCTTTTAGTCACATTTTTAAAAATTAGTCTAGATCTTGACTTCATTCTTTGAGAGTTAATGCATATTTATGTATCTATAAGGAAACCATTTCTTTGCCATTTTCTGTCAGCCTTCAAATACAGATACAGCCAAGCCTACTTATACCTTCCTGCAGAAGCAAAGTAGTGGTTGCTACTCACTTTCTATTACATCTAATCCAGATGAAGAATGGCGAGAAGTCAGGCACACTGGACCTGTTCAGAAGTATGTACTGTGTCATACCTGTTTCTAATAGGTAGACATATTTGTAGTTTTCATTCATGTTGCTGATTTTAAGTAGTTTACCTTTTTCTTCTTAATTGGGGTATAACTAACAAACAATATTACATTAGTTTCAGGTATACGACATTGATTTAACAGTAGTTTACCTTTTTAAATGTTTTGAGTTTTGCTCTTACACTGATGGTTAGTAATAGAAGTAATAATTTTTTTGAGAAAGTTAAAAAATTTATTAAGAAAACATTTAGTGCCATTTCATTTAGTTTTATGTCAGTAAGACATAAATGGTAACCTAAATGTCAAATTTGGTAAGATTAAAATATTTGTTGAAAATACTCAAGTAGCAGTATGGTTTTTATGACTATATAGTCCATATCTGAATATACGGTAGGAAAAGTGGGGTTACTTAACTGAGGTGTATCTCAATTTAAGGTACTTTGGAGTTTATTAGAACTTCCTTTTCATAAGTTGCTACTTTATTCATATTTTATCTTATATATGTCTTGTCATGGTGGCCAGAATAGGGAGTCTCTGCATTTGAGGGTGATTTCTCTTCCTCTGTATGATTCCTTTTTTCCTGTTAAAAAAAAAACAACAACAAATGAAAGAACAGAATAGAAAATAGCCCATAAAATAGTAACTTTCATATTAACATTTAAAATTTCACATATTTTTATTTGATTTAAGTCCTTTGTTTGCCAAGATTAAGTCAATTGCAGGTAACTTCATTTTGAAGTCAAGATGCACATATTATTTCTGGTTTAAGATACACATATTACTATATTTTTATTGTTGACTATATTCATGCAAATGATGACCATCATATGTATTCCAAGATTATAGCTAGAAACTCAGAACTGCTCATATTTCTGAGATTTAAGAGAAGGTACCAGAAAAAAGGTGCCTAATTAGTGGTTATCTGTTTTCTACTTCTTTCTGCTTATGTTATAATTACTTGTTTCCTTTATATTCTCTTAAGTTTTACATTGTAAGCACTTTGTTATAGGAAACCTGCCTTCTCTGCTCCAGTGTTATTTCTTTATTGTTCTGCTGTTGCTGTGGACTAGCCACCAGTAGAACATAATTTTTGACTGTTGGCTTCTAAATGGAAAGGAACTAATCTTGGGGATTCAAAGTTAGAGTTGGAAAGTGGAGCTTAGGAAAATCTTTTATTGTTTATTACATCAGTTTGTTGAGAGTTAAACATTGTACAGAAGAGAAATATCTTTGATGGTATTATAACTGATTGTGAGATATAAGGTATTGATTAGATCAATATGATACTAGCCCACACGGGATTGGAAATGAAAAGACAGTGAGAGTACTATTAGTACCTTGTGAAAAATAAAGAAGGAAAATATAATTGCTTATATCCTGTCAGTTATTTTTACTCTGTACATTTTAGTTATTGGATACATTGCCCTATTAGTGTTCTATATAACAAATCTCTTCGTTATATACTGGAATTTTCACTACAATATATTTTAACTTTAGTTTTACTTTTTAAGGTTGATTGTATATCCTCCACCACCTACAAAAGGGGGATTAGGAGTAACTAATGAAGATCTGGAGTGCTTAGAAGAAGGAGAGTTTCTTAATGATGTAATCATTGATTTCTACCTTAAGTAAGTACAATGATGAATGATCTTCTCATTTATCAGTTTCGATTGGAATCTTAAACCACGTGTCTATCACTGAAGTTTTTTTTTAACCCTAGCTAAAAGTAACCTGCCAAGAATTCAAAGATTTTTGCCTACTAGCATTTCTATAGTTGACTTCAGTTTCATTCCTTTACCTCTTGATGATGCTATGTACTCCAGACGAGTTACTATTTTTTGTTTATTTTAGTTTTTGTTTATTTGTTTACTTCAGATTTATATTTCTTCATTATATTTCTGTGGTGAAGGAAGTACTTAAAAAATTATAGGTCACTTTGGGAAGGGAAAAAGAAGAAATTCTGTAGTGATCTTTTGTGTCTTTAAGCACTGTAAGAGTTACCTGTCATTTAAAAAACCCATACCACTATTCCATTAAAAAATAATTTTCAACTTTTTGTATAGCCAAGCTGAAGGAATAGATAGAAAGGTAAGTTTTAGAAACTTTCACGCAAAGTTTCTAGTCTTCATCTTACCTGAACTCTCTTGTTTAACTAATAACACTAGACTTACTCTAGTCACTCAGGCTCTAAATCTCTCTTTAGCATTTACTCTTCATCTCAGATACTTTACATTTGATCTCCAGAAGTTTGATTTGGGTCTTTTTAAATATCTTCTACCAGAGCCTCATGAATTATGAGGTTTTCCAGTCTGTTTGGTGAGAAGAGGTAATATATTTTTGTAGCTAGCTACCATTCCCTCTAATCTTTTCAGGTAGTTCTCTCCCCAGCCTTTTCCTTACATGCATGTGGTGATGAAAATTCTGCATATTCACGGAGGATTCTCTGCAGATGTCTGGAATTTTCTTTAACTACAGCTCTTCCCTTTTCAGTATTCTGATCTGCAAATTCTAGCTGCCTTGGTCTCTACCATCTTTCAGTGTCTCCTCAACTTGTTGTCTGCCACCTGGGTTACTCAGTCCCATGCTGCAGCCTGAACAACATACTAAGCTGGTGCATTAGTGAAACTCACCTTGTTTATTTCTGGTTTCTCAAGGATCATTGTTCTTTGTTGCCTGGTGTCCAGTGTTTTGAAAACTATTGATTCACATATATTTTGTGTGATTTTTTTTTTTTCTTCTTTCATCCAGGAAGGTAAATCTGGCCTCTTTTATTCCATCTTGGCTGGAAGCAGAAGTCTCCATTATCATTTACTTTTTATCCTCCCTTCCCTCTCTACATACTCAGTGGCCAATTTTATTTTTTCTTCTTCTTTTTAAAAATATTAACATAGAATGTATATTTCTTTTAGGGGTACAGGTCTATGATTCATCAGTTTTACACAATAGACAACACTCAGCACAACACATACCCTTCCCAGTGTTCATTACCCAGGCACCCCATCCCTCCCACCCTCCTCCACTCCATCAACCCCAGTTTGTTTCCGGAGATTAAGAGTCTCTTATGGTTTGTCTCCCTCTCTGGTTTCGTCTTGTTTCATTTCATTGGCCAATTTTATTAGATTCTGTCTCTCAAATTCATTTACTCTTTTTCTTCTGTCATCATGTTATGATTTTCTAGTACTTCTTATCTGGATTGTTATTCTGTCTTTTATTTTATTTTATTTTATTTTATTTTATTTATTTGTGTGTGAGAGAGAGAGAGAGTGAGCGTGCACACACACAAGTAGGGGGAGCAGCAGGCAGAGGGAAAAGCAGAAGCAGATGCAGGGCTGGATCCCAGGAGCCTGGGATCATGCCCTGAACCAAAAGCAGCTGCTTAATGACTGAGCCATCCAAGTGCCCCTTATTCTGTTTTTCTAATGTGTCCTTATATCCTTTATCTCTGTTTTCTTGTCCATTAAGTATATTACGACCAGCAATATTCTTCTTAAGCTACTCTATGAATGCAATTCCCATTAAAAATTTGTATTAATTTCTTATTACCTGTCAAAATGAGTTCAGACACTTTGGCATTTGAGAACCTTAATAATTTGACACTATCTTTTTAGCCATCTACTAATAACCCTGTATGTATTACATAGTCCAGCAATATTGAATTATAAATAATTTACTAAACAAAGCCCATTTTTATTTACTCTTCTGCCTTAATGCACTGTTTGTCTTGATTCTGAATACTTTCCTCTTTATCTCAATCTGTTTAAGTTTTATTCCTCAAGGTTTCTCTCAAGTGATACTTTCTTGAAACTTCTCCTGATCTTCTAAACAGATATTTTTAACTCCCATAATACTTCATTTACATTTTTTGTAGTACTTATAATATTTTGCCTGATTTTAAAGTTAGTTGGTGATATTATGATCATTCTCCTTCTAAAGGTTATGCATCTTACATCTTATTTATTTTTGTATTCCTATAGTAGTGTCAAGCTTATATTTGGTGAGGTGAACTGGATCATATTCTTAGTTTTTATATGTTTTATTGGAATTAACTAATACAGTTTTATTCCTAATTTATTTCCAGTAGTACTTTTCTGTACTTCATTTTCACTGAATTGCCTGTATGTCTGTTTCATTGACTTCCTTTCAGAGGGGATTCTAACTTTATTTTTTAAACTACTTTCTATTTATTTTTTAAATTAATGAATAACTTTTAAGTAGTAAAGTACATAAATTGTAAGTGTACAGTTAATGAATGTTCCCATATATATGCACCCATATAATCATCATTCAGATCAAGATACCATTTCCAGCACATCAGAAGCATCCTTTTTGTCTCCTTCCATGTAGCAAAGCCTTCCCATAACCACATTAAAAAAATTTCAAGTTGTGTTTGTCTTTTGTGCTTTTCAAAAAAAGTGATTACAAGGTCATTTTTGAACCTGTATAAGCTATTAAGAATAGCAGAGTTCTCTGGGGCGCCTGGGTGGCTCAGTGGGTTAAAGCCTCTGCCTTCGGCTCAGGTCATGATCCTGGGGTCCAGGGATCGAGCCCCGCATCACGCTCTCTGCTCGGCAGGGAGCCTGCTTCCCCTCCTCTCTCTCTGCCTGCTTCTCTGCCTACTTGTGATCTCTGTCTGTCAAATAAATAAATAAAATATTAAAAAAAAAAAGAATAGCAGAGTTCTCTAATTATGAAGGGCTTAAGCACTAAATCATTGAATTATAAGCTTTTGTTGAAGAATTCTTTTAGTAGAAATGGGCTAAGGATTTATAGGTTAGGCATATCTCATAGTAACTAAAAATTTTCTAGATTTATTGTAGGAGTGTCATGGTTTCAGTATTTGATTAATCTTTCCTTCTATATCACTCCTCTGGATTGTAAGCTCTATGGTGGCAGGTACTTCCCCCCACTTATTTTCTATGTTAATGTAAATATGGTGCTTGGTGTATGTTAGGAATTTGGTAATACTTGTTAAGAAAGTGAAAGAATCAGCAGGCAATTTCTGCTTTAAGCAATCTTGATGGAAGATGAGGTAAATAAAGAACCAAAAACACTGAAATCAGAGCAAATTGCAAGATGACTTTGAATCTAATTGGCTATAAAAATGAAGATTTCTGGAATACATAAGATAACTGGAAGAAGACCAGATAAAAATCTAAAACAACTTTCTTTTATGGTGTTGCTGTTTTACAGGTATCTTATATTGGAGAAAGCATCAGATGAACTTGTTGAACGAAGTCACATTTTTAGTAGCTTTTTCTATAAATGCTTGACAAGAAAGGAAAATAATTTAACAGAAGACAATCCAAATCTTTCGTAAGTCATACTTTCAATGTACTTAAGTTTTAAGAGGAAAATATGCTATTTTGATGTTTCTAAGTGAAAAAACTCATTACATTATTTCCTGGAGGGAGCAGTATTACCACTAATGCAGGCATTTTTGCTCTAAGATATACTTCTTACCCTTCCACTGTTCTGTTCCCTGAAACAGGAGGCTAACTTTTGCAGGCTGCATTTCCAAATGCATGTTCTGCGGGGACACTGGAGATTGGAAGGCGAGGAGGGAAAAGTCAGGTTACCCTCTTTGCCTTAGGGAGTGATTTTGGCAGTGGCTATATTTCCTCTGTGGGTTGTGTCTTTCAGTGAACAGATCTGTAAGAGTGCCACCTCCTATCTGGAGGTGCTACTGCTTCTTCCTCTTTGCCCTTTAGTGTAGGGGTGTAGTAGTTTCCTCCTATGCTATTCTCTTGTTGCCTCTCTGCTTTCTTTTTTGGCTTTGCACTTTCTTTATCATCACTATAGCCAGTTCTCTGCATTACATTTTTATCTCTCTTAAAATATAGTGTCTTTTGATTTTCTGGTCAGACTGTCACCAAAATACTACTCTTTCAAAATAAACTGCTATAAATTATACAAAATACTGTGTTCACATAATTTGGCTTATAGTCAGAATTAATGGGGAGGGCTATTTGGAAGGGGAAAATTTATTAAATAAATTGATATTAAACATTTTTGATGCCTTCCTGTTCTATTTTATGTGTATAGAAATTGATTGTTAGTACCATGCTTTTAATCTTATGTTTTGTTATAAAATGACTAGTCAGTGTTTGGCATAACCACCTAGAAACTGATGAAATGAAAGCAGGTAGGATCTGTTGTAGTTTCAAATTTTAAGATAATTTTTAAAAAATAAAATTTGATATTATACATTTGATCATATATAAAAGGAATATAAAACAAAGACACGTAAGTGGCATATTCGAGAGTAAGATATATATATATATATATATGATACTAAGCTTAGATATTACTATACTAGTATCTTATACACACAGATACAAACACACACACAGATGACCCTGGAACAACATGGGTTTGAAACGTGTGGGTGCCCTAATATGCAGATTTTTTAATAAGTACAGTACATGTATTAACTGTAAATACTGTAAATGTATTTTCCTTATGATTTTCTTAATAACTTCTTTTAGACATATCTATTTATTTATTGTTTCATTTATTTTCTCTAACATACTGTATTATTTTAATAGTACATTATGTAATACAGTACATGGTAAAGTACATAAAACATGCAAAATATGTGTGAATTGATTTTATGTTATTGGTAAGGCTTCTGATCAACATGAGGCCCTTAGTGGTTAACATTTTGGGGAGTCAAAAGTTATATACATGGGTTTTCAACTCCATTGGGAGTGTGGGTGCCACTAAACTCCTCATTGTTCAAGGGTCAACTGTTTGTGTGTGCCTGTGTGTGTTTGTATCTCTCTCTCAGACAAAAGCTCATACTAATGCTTGGCCAGATATATATGTAATTAGTATTCACACAAAGAATTTCTGTAAATCCGTAAAAAAATCAAAAAGCCTAGAATCAAAGTAATAAGGGATATAAACCTTTTCAAAAATTTTTAAAAAATTAACATGTATTGTTTGTTTCAGGAGTACAGGTCTATGATTCATCAGTCTTATACAATTCACAGCACTTACCATAGCACATACTCTCCCTAGTATCCATCACCGAGACACCCCATCTCTCCTATGCTTTTCCCCTCCAGCAACCCTCAGTTTGTTTCCTGAGAATAAGAGTCTCTTATGGTTTGTCTCCTTCTCTGGTTTCATCTTTCATTTTTCCCTCCCTTCTCCTATGATCCCCTCTGTCTTGTTTCTCAAATTCCTCATGTCAGTGAGATCATATGATAATTGTCTTTCATTGACTGACTTATTTTGCTTAGCATAATACCCTCTAGTTCCATCCACATTGTTGCAAATGGCAAGATTTCATTTTTGATGGCTGCATAGTATTCCATTTGTGTGCACGTGTGTGTTGTGTGTGTATCTGTCTTTCTATCTATCTCACATCTTCTTTATCCATTCATTTGTTGATGGGTATCTAGGCTCTTTCCATAGTTTGGCTGTTGTGGATATTGTGGACTATTGTGGGTCTTTCCATAGTTTGGCTATTGTGGATTGCCATAAATGTTCAGGTGCACGTGCCTTTTCAGATCACTACATTTACATCTTTAGTGTATAAACCCAGTACTGCGATTGCTGGGTCGAAGGATAGCTCTATTTTCAACGATTTGAGGGACCTCCATACTGTTTTCCAGAGTGGCTACACCAGCTTGCATTCCCACCAACGGTGTAGGGGAGTTCCCCTTTCTCCACTTCCTCACCAACACCTGTCATTTCCAGACTGATTAATTTTAGCCATTCTGACTGGTGTGAGGTGGTATCTCACTGTGGTTTTGATTTGTATTTCCCTGATGCTGAGTGATGTTGTGAATTTTCTCATGTGTCTGTTGGCTATTTAGATGTCTTCTTTGCAGAAATGTCTGTTCAGGGGCACCTGGGGGCTCAATGGGTTAAAGCCTCTCTGCCTTCGGCTCGGGTCATGATCCCAGGGTCCTGGGATCAAGCCCTGCATTGGGCTCTTTGCGCTGCATGGGGCCTGCTTCCTCCTCTCTCTCTGCCTGCCTCTCTGCCTACTTGTGATCTCTGTCTGTCAAATAAATAAATAAAAATCTTAAAAAAAAAAAAAAGAAATGTCTGTTCATGTCTTATGCCCATCTCTTGATTGTATTATTTGTTCTTTCGGTGTTGAGTTTGATAAGTTCTTTACAGATTTTGGGTACTAGCCCTTTATCTGATATGTCATTTGCAAATATCTTCTTCCATTCTGTCAGTTGTCTTTTGGTTTTATTGACTGTTTCCTTTGTTATGCAAAAGCTTTTGATCTTGATGAAGTCCCAATAGTTCATTTTGCCCTTGATTCTCCTGCCTTTGGTGATGTTTCTAGGAAAAAGTTACTGTGGCTTAGGTTGAAGAGGTTGCTGCCTGTGTTCTCCTCAACGATTTTGATGGATTCCTGTCTCACATTGAGGTCCTTCATCCATTTTGAGTCTATTTTTGTGTGTGGTGTAAGGAAATGGTCCAGTTTCATTTTTCTGCATGCAGCTGTCCAATTTTCCCAACACCATTTGTTGAAGAGACTGTCTTTTTTCCATTGGACATTCTTTCCTGCTTTGTCAAGAATTAGTTGACTCTAGAGTTGAGGGTCCATTTCTGGGCTCTATTCTGTTCCATTGACCAATGTGTCTGTTTTTGTGCCAGTACCACACTGTCCTGATAATTACAGCTTTGTAATAGAGCTTAAAGTCTGGAATTGTGATGCTGCCAACTTTCAACATTCCTCTGGCTATTTGGGGTCTTTTCTGGTTCCATATAAGTTTTAAGATTATTTGTTCAATTTCTTTGAAAAAAGTTGATGGTATTTTGATAGGGATTGCATTAAATGTGTAGATTGCTCTAGGTAGCGTAGACATTTTCATAGTATTTGTCCTTCTGAACCATGAGTATGGAACGTTTTTCCATTTCTTTGTGTCTTCCTCAATTTCTTTCATGAGTACTCTATAGTTTTCTGAGTATGGATTCTTTGCCTCTTTGGTTATATTTATTCCTAGGGATCTTATGGTTTTGGGTGCAGTTGTAAATGTGACTGACTCCTTAATTTCTCTTTCTTCTGTCTTGCTGTTTTTGTAGGAAATGCAACTGATTTCTGTGCATTGATATTATATCCTGACACTTTTCAGAATTCCTGTATGAGTTCTAGTTTTGGAGTGGAGTCTTCTGGGTTTTCCACATAAAATATCATATCATCTGCTGAGAGTGAGAGTTTGACTTCCTTTTTGCTAATTCAAATGCCTTTTATTTCTTTTTGTTGTCTGACTGCTGAGGCTAGGACTTCTAGTACTATGTTGAATAGCAGTGGTGAGAGTGGACAGCCCTGCTGTGTTCGACCCTAGGGAAAAAGCTCTCAGTTTTTCTCCATTGAGAATGATATTTGCTGTGGGTTTTTCATAGATGGCTTTGATGATATTGAGGTATGTGCCTTCTATCCCTACACTGTGAAGAGTTTTGATCAAGAAAGGATGCTGTACTTTGTCAAATGCTTTTTCAGTATCTATTGAGAGTATCATATGGTTCTTGTCCTTTCTTTTATTAATGTATTGTATCACATTGATTGTTTTGAGGATGTTGAACCAACCTTGATGCCTAGAAGTAAATCCCACTTGGTCGTGGTGCAGGATCCTTTTATTGTACTGTTGGATCCTGTTGGCTACTATTTTGGTGAGAATTTTTGCATCCATATTGATCAGGGATATTGGTCTGTAATTTTCCTTTTTATGGGGACTTTGTCTAGTTTTGGGATCAAAGTAATGCTGGTCCCATAAAATGAGTTTGGAAATTTTCCTTCCATTTCTATTTTTTGGAACGGTTTCAGAAGAATAGGTATTAATTCTTAAAATGTTTTGTCGAATTCTCCTGGGAAGCCATGTAGCCTTGGGCTCATGTTTATTGGGAGATTTTTGATGACTGCTTCAATCTCCTTACTGGTTATGGGTCTGTTCAAGTTTTCTATTTCTTCCTGGTTGAGTTTTGGTAGTTTCTATGTCTCTAGGAATGCCTCCATTTCTTCCAGATTATCAAGTTTGCTGGCCTATAGTTGCTTATAATATGTTCTTATAATTGTTTGTATTTCTTTGGTGTTGGTTGTGATCTCTCCTCTTTCATTCATATTTTATTAATGTGGGTCCTTTCTCTTTTCTTTTTGATAAGTCTGGCCAGGGGTTTATCAATCTTAAAATTCTTTCCAAGAAACAGCTCCTAGTTTCGTTGACCTGTTCTACTGTTTTTTGGTTTCTGTTTCATTGATTTCTGCTCTGGTCTTTATTATTTCTCTTCTCCTGCTGGGTTTAGGCTTTCTTTGTTGTTCTCTCTCCTGAGCCTTTAGGTGTAGGATTAGATTGTGTACTTGAGACCTTTCTTGTTTCTTGAGAAAGAATTATATTGCTATATACTTTCCTCTCAGGAGACCTTTGCTCCTTTGCTCAAAGGTTTTGAACAGTGTGTTTTCATTTTCATTTGTTTCCATGTATTTTTTTTAATTATTTAATTTCCTGTTTGACCCATTCATTCTTCAGTAAGATGGTCTTTAGCCTCCATGTATTTGAGTTCTTTCCAACTTTCCTCTTGTGGTTGAGTTCTAGTTTCAAAGCATTATAGTCTGATAGTCTTTCGGTACTGGCCAAGACCTGATTTGTGACCCAGGAGGTGATCTATTTTGGAAATTGTTCCAGGTGCACTCGAGTAGAATGTGTATTCTGTTCCATTGGGATGGAATGTTCTGAATTATCTGTGCTGTCCCTCTGGTCCAGTGTGTCATTTAAAGCCTTTATTTCCTTGTTGATCTTTTGCTTAGATGATCTGTCCATTTCAGTAAGCGGTTGTTATAGTCCCCTACTATTATTGTATCATTGTTGATGTGTTTCTTTGATTTTGTTATTAATTGATTTATATAGTTGGCCGCTCCCATGTTAGTGGCATAGATATTTAAAATTGTTTGATCTTCTTATTGGACAGACCCTTTAATATGATATAGTGTCCTTCTTCATTTCTTACTATGGTCTTTCACTTAAAATCTAATTTGTTTGATATAAGGATTGCTACCCCAGCTTTCTTTTGATGTCCGTTAGCATGGTAAATTGTCTTCCACCTCTTCACTTTAAATCTGGAGGTGTCTTTGGTTCTAAAATGAGTTTCTTGCAGACAGCATATCAACAGGTCTTGTTTTTTCTTAATGTATTCTGATACCCTGTGTCTTTTGATTGGGGAATTTAGCCCATTTACATTCAGAGTAACTATTGAAACATATGAATTTAGTGCCATTGTATTGCCTGTGAGGTGACTGTTACTGTATATTGTCTGTATTCATTTCTGGTCTGTTACTTTTAGGCTTTTTCTTGGCTTAGAGGACCCCTTTCAATATTTCCTGTAGGCCTGCTTTGGTGTTTGCAAATTCTTTTAGTTTTAATTTGTTCTGGAAGCTTTTTATCTGTCCTTCTATTTTCAATGCCAGCCTAGCTGGATATAATATTCTTGGCTGCATATTTTTCACGTTTAGTGCTCTGAATATATCATGCCAGTCCTTTCTGACCTGCCAGGTCTCTGCGGGTAGGTCTCCTGTTGGTCTACTATTTACTGTTGTTGTAGGTTACAGATTTCTTGTCCTGAGCTGATTTCAGGATTTTCTTTGTCACTGAGACTTGTAAGTTTTATTATGAAACGATGGGGTGTTGACCTACTTTTATGGATTTTGAGGGTGGTTCTCTTTGCTTCCTGGATTTTGATGCTTATTTCCTTCCCCAAATTAGGGAAGCTCTCCCCTGTAATTTGCTCCAATTACCTTCTGCCCCCCCTTCTTCTCAGTTCCCAATTATTCTAATATTGTTTTGTCTTACGGTATCACTTATCTCTCAGATTCTCCCCTTGTGATCCAGTAGTTGTTTATCTCTCTTTTTCTCAGCTTCTTTATTTTCCATCATTTGGTCTTCTATATCACTAATTCTCTCTTCAACCTTATTTATCCTAGCAGCAAGACCCTCCATTTTTGATTGCACCTCATTAATAGCTTTTTTGATTTCAACTTGGTTAGATTTTAGTTCTTTTATTTCTCCAGAAAGGGATTTAATTTCTTCAAAAAGGGATTCTCTAGTATCTTCTATGCTTTTTTTAAGCCCAACTGGCATCTTTATAATTATTTTCTAACTTTAGTTTTGACATCTTACTAATGTGTATTGATTAGGTCCTCATCAGTCAATATTGCCTGTTGTTCTTTTTTTGGAGGTGAGTTTTTCCACCTTGTCATTTTGTCTAGAGCAGAATAGATGAATGAGAGAACAAAATGCTGAAACGGTAACAATGACCCCAGAAAAAAATACAGTAACCAAATCAGAGGAAACCTGAATCCAGTGGGAGAAGAAAGTGAAAAAAAAATATGATTGGCCTGATGAATAGAACAGAGCCACACAGTTGGTTTTGGGTGTATTTTTGTCTATTAGAAGAAACTGCCTCCCAAAATTTGAGAGAAAGAAAGAGAAAAAACGAAAGAAAGAAAGAAAGAAAGGAAGGAAGGGAGGAAGGAAGGAAGGAAGATATATGGGTAAACATGATGAAGTGATGGAATATGACTGTAAAGATGAAAGTTAAGTGAAGCTCTTTCCTATTTTCTGGTGAAATTTTTTCTCCTGGCACTTTTTTGCTTCATAACATGATCTCTAATCCTTTATTTGTTTGCTTGTCCTAAAGTTAAATTTCATGAGGTCATGAACTTCATCTGTCTTATTTTCTACTCTTTCCTCAGTGCCTTTTGCTCAGTGCTTGGTACATACGAGGAACTCAAGAGAATAATAATGTATCTTATAGAATGGGGAGAGAAGTGTTAGACATTTAATTGAACATTTTCATTTTCCAAAGAGTTAGGAACTGAGAATAAGTTACTATATTATGTTCCCCATATTCTCTCCTGTTCTCCTTGCCCTATGCAGTGTCTTATATGTTACCAATCAAATAAGGTTAGCATAGTCAGGAAACCAAACACCAATATAACAAAAAAAGAAAACCATTTTTCTATCTCTAAGATTTTCTTTTTTTTTTAAGAATTTATTCATTCATTAAAGAGAAAGAGCACGAGCAGAGGGAGGGACAGAGGGACAAGCAGACTGCCTGCTGAGTGAAGAGCTGGGCACGAAGCTGGGCTCAATCCTAGTACTCCAAGATCATGACCTGAGCCGAAGTCAGATGCTTAACTGACTGAGCCACCCAGGTGCCCCATCTTTAAGATTTTCAAATGGAAAAACAGATTAATAGGCTATGCAGTAGTTGAAAATAATTGTTTATAATCACTGGAATGGTTGGGTCATTCTGAAATAAGAAAATGCAGTAAACATAGGACTTCTGATTATTTTATAAAGTTAATTACATTGTGTCTAATTTCTGCCACTTTTTTTCCAGCTCATTCTAGATTTTATCTTCTTCCCAATATTTATCCCTCTGAGTTTGGTTAGATACTCAGATGAATAGGGATGGGGCAGAAATGTCTGTTTCCTATATTACTTGGAACTTAAAAAAAATGAGAACTTAATGATTTGTTTCATTTTGTGCATAAAAAAGAGGTTCTTGAAGGGACTGAGCCAGAAGTCATATACCATCTCTTTTATGTCACTGTTAAATACCACCCCTTTCCTAAAACTTTTTTTTATATTCAAACTTGGTTTGATATCATCCTTCCTTAGTTTTCCTGATAAAGAAAAGATAATTATTTCTCTGTCCCAATTCTTTTCTAGATGGCTTTTCTAAATGCCGTAACAAAATTTCTTTATATTCCTTATGATATTTATACTTTAGTTATTTGTTGTAGTTGTTTTCTGCCCTCATTATTTTATATATTCCTTGAAGGTGGTGTGGGTGATTTTTTTTTTTAATTTAAGCTTTTTAATTTAAACATATAATGTAACCCCACCACCCTCTACCAACCCCTCTCCCCCCCACCCCCCTCAGTTTGTTTTATGACATTAAGAGTCTCTTTTGGTTTGTCTCCCTCCCGATCCCATCTTGTTTCATTTTTTCTTTTCCTACCACCTTAAGGTGGTAGGTGATTTTTATTAATTGTTCATAGAAACCTAATATTTGTTGCAGAAACAAAATGGAAGATGGATGAATGGTGGGTATATTTAACTCATTATCTTATGATTTCCTTACATATGAAATGGAAGGAGATGAATGTCATCTTTAAAAATATCTAAGGGGGTGCCTGGGTGCCTCAGTGGGTTAAAGCCTCTGCCTTCGGCTCAGGTCATGATCCCAGGGTCCTGGGGTTGAGCCCTGAATCGGGCTCTCTGCTCATCAGGGAGCCTGCCTGTCTGCCTATTTGTGATCTCTGTCTGTCAAATAAATAAATAAAATCTTTTTAAAAAAATCTAAGAATATATGCCTCATTCCTCCTCTTCCATTAAGTTTTGATACCTCCCTCATCACATATAAAACACTTAGATGATTCTCTTAAGATTTTTATCGTGTCCACATGAAGGTAAACTGAATAAATAGGTATAGCTATTTTTAGTTGCCGAACTACTTTTGGAATCTATAAAACATTTTATAAATTGCTTTTACTCTTTTTACATTATTATTTATAAATAGTGATTAGGATTAAGAACAAACTAGACAATGAAAAGGGGTGAATATTGTATATCTTAATGTGTGTTAAATATTATTTATCTTAAAAAGGATGGTTAAGTAAACTGAATCTAGCATTTTTTCAGTGTATGAAAATGACTCTTGAAATCTGTATCTTGAAGTTTAAATTTTTATATGCAAAATATCTTTCATATTCTCAGAATGGCACAGAGAAGACATAGAAGAGTAAGAACATGGACCCGTCACATAAACATCTTTAACAAAGATTACATTTTTGTGCCTGTAAATGAGTCGTGAGTATTTCAGATTATTTAAAAACAAAATTGGAGCATACAGAAAAAAATATTTTGTGTGTTTTTAGAATAATGATCTGTAAAAAATATGGCCATGTAAATTACAGGTATTACTTTTAATGTTTTCCAAAGAAATGGCTAAAACTATGAGTTACTTAAGTTTTGTTTTGACAGTGGCTATATTGTAAATATAGTGAATAAAAATGACAGATACCCATAAGACTATAATAACTGAGACATTGAGTTTTTCTTTCTCGGACTCAAAAGATTTTCTGCATAAAAGATCAAAAGGTTTTAGGATGAATTTAAAATATTTAAGAGAACAAGCTCTTTAAGCACAAGTAGAAAAAAGTAGATGCTGTGAGTCTATTTATTAAAGCAGTTCCTCAGTAGGAAGCATTGATTGGATGAAAGTAAATAAATTTGAAATAGCTCAGATTTTACCCTAAGTAATCTTAGTGCTTATTGAATTACTTTTGGAATGTGTATTCCATATTGTGTCAGATATTACAATGGGCTTCTTCAAAATTGGTATGAAAATTGTCAAACCCACTTTGTCAGCTGTAGGTCCTGAACACATTCTTTCACGTGTTTGGATTTTGTGTTATTAAGATTGTATTTCTTTTTCAACAGATCTCACTGGTACCTTGCAGTCATTTGCTTTCCATGGTTAGAAGAAGCTATATATGAAGATTTTCCACAAACATTATCCCAGCACTCCCAAGTTCAGCAATTTCAACATGACACCAAAACAATAGGTGGTAAACTTAATGTAGTGTTTTTAATAATAATGGCAACAATAAAATGATTAAAGTGAACAATATGAGGTTAAAAGATACCTCATGACAGTTTTTTATCATGACACTTATTAGAAGAAAGAATAAGAAATTTGAAATTTTCAAAATAGATGCCCAAACTCATGTATAACCAGATGTAATTCTTAATTTATACTGTTATATCAAGTTTTATTGTAGCACTTTTTATAATTTTGCTAACATGACTAAGAATTCATGTTATGGATCTGCAGGCATAGATCAGTTTAGGTCTTTTGCCTCCTTGGTTAAATTTATTTTTGTGTATTTTATTATTTTTGGTACAAATATAAATGGAATTGTTTTCTTAATTTCTCTTTCTGCTACTTGTTATTAGTATATAGAACTGCAACAAATTTATGTATATTAATTTTGTGTCCTGCAGCTTTACTGAATTAATTTAAGTTTTTTTGGTGTGAAATCTTGCAATTTTTTCTTAACAAATGAACACAATTCTAGTTAACACTAGTAAATTGACTAGATAATATCAGGTCTCTTAAAAATTTTCCATGATTTTTCTTATGTTACAATACAAATCTTTTTTTTTTAATTTTTAAATTTTTTTATAAACATAGAATGTATTATTAGCCCCAGTGGTACAGGTCTGTGAATTGCTAGGTTTACACACTTCACTGCACTCACCATAGCACATACCCTCCCCAATGTCCATAACCCCACCACCCTCTCCCTCCCTCCCCCAGCCCCCCTCAGTTTGTTTTGTGACATCAAGAGTCTCTTATGGTTTGTCTCCCTCCCGATCCCATCTTGTTTCATTTATTCTTTTCCTACCCCCCAACCCCCCCACATTGCATCTCCACTTCCTCATATCAGGGAGATCATATGATAGTTGTCTTTCTCTGATTGACTTATTTCGCTAGCATAATACCTTCTAGTTCCATCCATGTCGTTGCAAATGGCAAGATTTCATTTCTTTTGATGGCTGCATAGTGTTCCATTGTGTGTGTGTGTATATATATATATATACACACACATATATTGACATCTTCTTTATCCATTCATCTATTGATGGACACCTAGGTTCTTTCCATAGTTTGGCTATTGTGGACATTGCTGCTATAAACATTCGGGTGCACGTGCCCCTTCGAATCACTACATTTGTATCTTTAGGGTAAATACCCTAAAGTAGTGCAATTGCTGGGTCTATTTTCAACTTTTTGAGGAACCTCCATGCTGTTTTCCAGAGTGGTTGTGTCAGCTTACATTCCCACCAACAGCGTAGGAGGGTTCCCCTTTCTTCACAATCCTCACCAGCATCTGTCATTTCCTGACTTGATAATTTTAGCCATTCTGACTGGTGTGTACAACACAAATCTTAATTAAGTATGCAAATAAGCCCACATTTTTGAGAAATAAAATGAAAATTATGTTTTTAATAGCTGTAGTCTAAACAGTATGCAGAATATTAATAGACATTATCATTAATACTGACCCAAACCACATCTAGATATTTTGCATTAGACATAAATAAACACTCATAACTGCTTTATTATTTCTAACTAGATAATGATCTACATACTGCTTCAACACTGTCTTTGGGCACAGAGGATTCCCAAGTAAGTATATTCTTTTAGGTATAAAAGAAGGAAAACTCTTGAATGTAAGAATTTTATCTGTAAACAAGGGCATAGTGAGGTATGGATTATGATGGATATTGTTGGACCATAATAAATGTGTTGTTTTATGTTTCTTTGATATATTTTATGGGGATAGGAAACAGAATAAGAGAAATTATCATTCTTCTTGCATTTGTATAGCTTACTTTAACCTTTTTTGTTTATTCAGTAATTTATTAGTTCATTTTGGTTGATTCCTTTTCAGATATACTTTTTTTTAAAGTTTTTTTTTTTTTTTTAAATTTATTCGTTTGAGAGAGAGACAGAGAGAGGGAAAGGGAGAAGCAGGCTCCCTGATGAACCAGCTGGGAGCCTGATGTGGGGCTCGATCCCAGGACTTGGAGATCATGACCAGAGATGACGGCAGATGCCCACCATCTGAGCCACCCAGGCGCACCTTCAGATGTACTTTTATTCTTCATGTCAGCATTCTTTTAAGCTAGTGTAATTAGTAATCTAAACCCAAATATATAGTAATATTTAATTGTGGTTTTAATTTACATTTCCCTGGTGACTATAGTGATGTTGAAATTTTTTCATGTGTTTGTTGGCCATCTGTATGTCTTATGTCTATTCAGATCCTATGTCCATCTTTAATTGGACTTTTTTTTGTGTGTGTTGAATTGTATAAGCTCTCTATGTATTTTGGAAATTAACCCTTATCAGATCTATCTTTGGCAAATATCTTCTCACATTCATTGGGTTGCTTTTTCATTTTGTTGATGGTTTCTTTTGCTGTGCAAAAGCTTTTTGTTTTGATGTAGCCCCAATAGTATATTTTTGTTTTGGTTTCCCTTGCTTAAGGAGACAGAGCTTGGAAAATGTTGCTAAGGCTGATGTCCAATGAAGTAGGTGTATGGTTTCAGGTCTCACATTTAGGTCTTTAATTTTTAGTTGAATTTTGTGTATGGTGTAAGAAAGTGATCCAGTTTCATTCTTTTGCACGTAGCTGTCCAGTTTTCTTGACACCATTTAATTGAAGAGGCTATCTTTTGCCCATTGTATATTCTTACCTCCTTTGTTGTAGATTAATTGATTAATTTATTCCTGCGCTTTCTATCCTATTCCATTGATCTGTGTGTCTCTTTTGTGGCAGAACTATACTGTTTTGATCACTGTATCTTTGTAGTATAGCTTGAAATTTGAGGTTGAGATACCTCCAACTTTGTTCTTCTTTCTCAAGATTGCTTTGTCTATTTGGGATCTTTTATAGTTCCATACAAATTTTAGGATTATTTTTACTAGTTCTTTGAAAAATAATATTGGTATTTTGATAGGGATTCCACTGAATCTGTAGAGTACTTTGTGTGGTATGGACATTTTAACAATGTTGATTCTCCAAATCCATGAACATATTATGTCTTCATTTGTTTATTTGTCTTAAATATCTTTCATCAGTATTTTAGATTTTTAGAGTATAGATCTTTCACCTGTGAGGTTGTTTATTCCGAGATTTTGTGTGTGTGTGTGTGTGTGTGTGTGTGTTTTGGTATAACTGTAAATGGATTGTTTTCTTAGTTTCTATTTCTGCTATTTTGATATTAGTGTATAGAAATGCAGCAATTTCTGTATATTAAATTTTGTATCCTGCAACTTTACTGTTTTCATTTATGAATTCTAATAGTTTTTTGGTACAGTCTTAAGGGTTTTCTGTATATGGTATGCCATCTGCATATAGTGACCATTTTACTTCTACCTTACCAGTTTGGTTGCTTTTTATTTCTTTTCTTGTCTGATTGTTGAACTTCCAGTACTACGTTGAATGAAAATTGTGAGAATGGGCATCTTTGTTCCTGGTCTTAGAGGAGAAGCTTTAAGCATTTCCCCATAAGTATGATTTTAGCTATGGGCTGTCATACATGAACTCTATGACGTTGTTGAGCTATGTTCCCTCTAAGCCCACTTTGTTGAGAGTGTTCATCATGAATGGATGTTGAATTTTGTCTAGTGCTTTTTCCACATCTATTAAGATGATCATATGGTTTTTATCCTTTAATTTGTTAATGGGATGTGCACCTTGGTTGATTTGTGGATACTGAACCATCCTTGCATACCTGGAATAAATCCCACTTAATTGAGGTGAATGATTCTTTTAATGTAGTGTTAAATTCAGTTTGTTAGTATTTTGTTGATGATTTTTGCATCTGTATTCATCAGAGATATTGGCTTATAGTTTTCTTTTTTTGTGGTGTCTTTGTCTGGTTTCAGAATCAGAGTAATGCTAGCCTCATAGAATGAGTTTGGAAAATTTCCTTCTATTTTTGGGGGATAGTTTGAGGAGAATAGCTACTAACTCTTCTTTATTTTTTTTAAAATTATTTATGTTTGAGAAAGAGAGCAAGCAGGGAGAGGAGCAGAGGGAGAAGGACAAGCAGACTCCACACTGAGTGGAGAACCACACTGAGTGGAGAACCACACTGAGTGCAGAACCCATTGTGGGGCTTGATCTCATGATCCTGAGATCATGACCTGTGCTGAAACCAAGAGTTGATTGTTTAACTGACCAAGCCACCCAGGTGCCCCTAGCTCTTCTTTAAATGGTCGGTAGAACCATCTATGAATCTGTGTGGTTATCAACTTTTTGATTGTTTTTGATTACTGATTTAGTTTCATTACTAGTTATTAGCCTGTTCAGATTTTCTATTTCTTTCTGATTCAGTATTGGAAGATTATGTCTTTCTGGGAATTTATTCATTTCTTGAAGGTTTTCCAATTTATTGGCATATAAGTTTTCATAGTAGTTTTTCATATTCCTTCATATTTCTTGGATGTTGTTACTTCTCATCTTTCATTTCTGATTTTATTTGAGTCGTCTTTCTTTTTTCTTGATGAATCTGGGTAAAGGTTTATCATTTTATTTATATTTTCAAAGACCCAGCTCTTGGTTTCATTAATCTTTTCTGTTATTTTTCTTTTTAGTTTTAATCTTTATTTTTTTTTTTTTAAAGATTTTATTTATTTGACAGACGGAGATCACAAGTAGGCAGAGAGGCAGGCAGAGAGAGAGGAGGAAGCAGGCTCCCCGTTGAGCAGAGAGCCCGATGTGTGGCTCGATCCCAGGATCCTGGGATCATGACCTGAGCCGAAGGCAGAGGCTTTAACCCACTGAGCCACCCAGGCGCCCCTTCTTTTTAGTTTTAATTTAATTTATTTCCACCCTGGTCTTTATTATTTCTTTTCTTCTAGCTTTGAGCTTTGTTGGATCTTTTTTTTCTAGTTTCTTTAGGTGTAAAGTTAGATTGTTTATTGGAAATTTTTCTTGTTTTTTTGAGGTAGGCCTATATTGCTATAAACTAACCTCTTAGAACTGCTTTTGTAGCATCCCAAAGATTTTGGACTGTTTTGTTCTCATTTTCATTTGTCTCCATGTATTTTTTTGATTTCCTCTTTGATAGCTTTGTTGTCCCATTGGTTGTTTAGTCGTATGTTGTTTAGCCTCTACATTTTTGTGTTTTGTTAACTTTTCTTTTATAGTCCTCCAAACTGGCATGCATGGTCTAGTTTTGGTGCTTTAATTGACTGAAGTAACAACCTAGTGATTTTTTTTTTTTTTTTTTTTTTTGTTGTTGTTGTTGTTAGGTACAGAGAGCAGCAGCCTTGCTATCCTGGCATAGGCTTATTTCTTTACCCTTACTGGTATAGGGTGGGCAGAAGAAAGGAAGTTTCCTTTTCTGTTGTAACAGTGACATGATAGGGGAGTTTCTTCTTGCTTATAGAAACAGGCTTCCCAGGAGTGGCTGGGTGGCTCAGTTGGTTAAGCATCTACCTTTGGCTCTGGTCACAATCCCAGGGTCCTGGGATCAAGCCCTTCTTTTTTCCCCCACCTCCCCACAGTCTCTCTCTCTCAAATAAATAAATAAAATCTTAAAAAAAAAAAAGAAGAAAGAAAGGGCTTCCAAATTAGGTTCCTTGGAACACTTGTTCTAAGATACAGATTATGATAAAAGGATTATAAACTCAGTTAAATTAGGTAAATCCTGTGTCTTAGTCCTCTCTTAAAGATTCACTGTTACATTAGAATAATAAAGGTACTGAGAAGTTTTTCATTAAAAAATCTGCCTAAGTTTGATCTGTTGTTTCTCAAATTTGTCTCCACCAACAGCATATGTTGAGTTAGAAAATATAGATAAGGGTAGGTTAAATTAACTTGTTTATCTTTGCTTAAGAGGGTGACTCTGAAAAGAAGTAGTTAAAATTCTGGGTTGTTTTAGGCTATGTTAAAGTGCCATAACTTCTTGAGGCCACATGTAAAAGTGTATATAAGATACTCTCACCAATATAAGAACATAATTCAGTGAATTTCAAAAAGTGACGTTGGCTCACGTTAGATGATAAAAAGAGCTCTTACTTGAAATTTGAATTTCAGAGTATTTCAAACATATTAAAGAGTAACTGCATATTAATTTATTCAAATTGGTTTTAATTGTAAAGTCATAAAAATTCCTATTTCAGAGTACCGAGACAAATCCATCAGTACCAAAGAAAATGTGTAAAAGGTAGGTACATGCTGTAATAATAGTTTTTTCAGATATTTAAATTTACTCCATATGCAGATGTGTACACCTTGATTTCTTCTTTTGCTTTTCATAGGCCATGCATTCTTATACTAGATTCCTTGAAAGCTGCTTCTATACAAAACACAGTTCAGAATTTACGAGAGTAAGTAATGATAGTTTTACCCTCATTCTGTTACCTAAAATATCAATAATTTTGAAGTTACTATAAGAATTACTGAAAAGGGGCACCTGGGTGGCTCAGTGGGTTAAAACCTCTGCCTTCAGCTCAGGTCCTGATCTCAGGGTCCTGGGATCCAGCCTCGCATAGTATCTTGCTCTCTGCTCAGCAGGGAACCTGCTTCCCCCTCTCTGCCTGCCTCTCTGCCTACTTGTGATCTCTGTCTGTCAAATAAATAAATAAAAATTAAAAAAAAAAGAATTACTGAAAAGACTATGCCAAGAATTATATTCTACTACTTATTTAGATGTAGTCTACAAATATAATCAATCATATATATTCCCATGTACGTTAATATTCAAGTATTAATATTTCTCAAATATTAACTTGTATATATTGAAAGAAAATTCAGAATTTGTATTCATAACTGAACAATAAGTGTAATTTTACAAAGGAGCATTGCAGATATTAGTGATTATAAGTATCATTTTAGAAAAAATAAGAACTTTTTCATATTTTTATTATTTGTATGTGTGTGTTTTTGTGTATAATTTTGTAATTTACTATAGGATCTGGAAATAGCTACCAGCTAAAGTTTTAAAATAATTTATCAGTTTACTTCATAACATAAATGAGTTTATGTATATGAGTTATGAAGTTGAGTTATTGAAAAAGGTCTAGATTTTAGTCTGAAACTCATGATTTTAAGTAGTAACACTTAAGGCCTCACATTTATAATTTGTACTGTTAAATTTAGAAATTTGACTTGAGGCAACACACCTGGCAGCAAATGTTTCTCTATTTTTGTGTTGAATAGTTATAGTAAAGGGATTTCTACTAGAATTACTCTACTTTTTGATGATTCAAGGTATTTAGAAGTAGAATGGGAAGTTAAACGAAAAACTCATCGTGAATTCAGCAAAACAAACATGGTGGACCTATGCCCTAAAGTTCCTAAACAAGATAATAGCAGTGATTGTGGAGTATATTTACTGCAATATGTGGAGAGCTTTTTTAAGGTATGTAAAGATGTAAATAAATTTTTTATTCACAATTAGTAGGATATAATCACAAATTACTGGGTGAGCAAGAAAATATTACAGTTAATCAAGAATGAAAAGCAATAATTAAACCATATATAATCCAGATATTGGAGTTATTTAACAGATAAGAAATGTTAAACTTTTTAATAAGTGTTAAACTTTCTAGCTCATCAGTGATACTATAAGTAGCTGTATTAAGGAAGAAATTTTAAAAGCAAGGAATCACTGTTTGCTTTTTAAACTGTCCACTCATTACTTCAATCATTACCAACATTACTTGTGAAGCCCCTCTCTACTCTCTGTAGTTCGGGGGGTTGAGACTGGAAGTTCTATCCCTCTAATTGCATTGTTGGTTGTCCTGGCAGCCAGTCCCATTTGTGTGTGGTGTTATGAAAATGGGTATAGGAGTAGAGTATTTTTGACTAGTACTGAACGTACTTTCAGCACATAAGAATTATAGTATACAGTTAGAACTTTTCATATAATTGGGGAGGAATGGTAATACATAGTTTTAGGTGAATTATATATTATATGAATTTTATATCAGTAAAGCCATTATTCTAAAAAGCTAGCAATTTCTCATTTCTTGTAAAATGAAATTAAATCAAATTTGAATTGTACTGCTAAAGTGATTGTGTTCTTTCTTTTCTTTCATTAGGATCCTATTGTTAATTTTGAACTTCCAATTCATTTGGAGAAATGGTTTCCTCGTCATGTAATAAAGACCAAACGGGAAGATATTCGAGAGCTCATTTTGAAACTTCATTTACAGCAACAGAAGGGCAGCAGTAGCTAGTTAATCTGTACAGACATGACACAGATGTTCTATAAGATTACTGGAAAGCCGCTTATCAGCATTTGTGTTAGTCAGCTCACAGAGAAGAAAATAACTTGTGGCAGTTTTATAAGTCATTGAACAGTATCTAAAATATATAAGATATATTATTAGATTGTTGAGATCTCATAGATTCAGTGGAAAATGGTGGTATAGATAAACTTATTAGATAGAAATTAAAATTTCATAAATATTTGATATTTTTCTGATTAAATATGTTTCTGATTATGCAATAGCATATGTAAATGTGGGAATGTTTTTGTAGATAATAAAACTATGTGATCTGTACTTCCATATAACTGGGAGTTGAGGGGAGTTAGGTCCTCCCTCGTGCCAGTCCCAGTGCTTGTCAAGTTTGTTGACAAGTCACATTATATTGTAATTCTCTTCTTTGCAGCTCAAGCATGCAGTATGAATACTGTGTATTTTTTTAAAGAAGAATTTAGTATTAAGGCTTCAGAAAATGCCATTTACGGCATCCCTTCTGTATAGTGTAAAAGAAGACACGATGTTAGGAAGATAAAAATTGACTCTTTCAAAGCGCAGCTTATTTTTCTCAATTGCTAAATGGAACCGTTACTCTGCTGTAAATTGTTATATGTTCTCTTTTTCTTTTGATGTTGTATGTGGGGATCTGAGAATTTAGTTCATTCATTCAGAATGAAATTTGGAACAAAAAATTTTTAACTGTCCAAAACAGATTTGTTAAAATTACATATGTAGCTCAATTAGTTTATTTGAGGTATAGCTTTATCAATATTGACTTCTATCCTATTCTCATATCTTAGAATGTATGTACACAGTTTCTGTAAGTATAGAATATAAAATTGGTGTCCTCATAACTTTAATTAAAAATATCCTCAAAATCTTATTTATTAATTGTTAGAACTAAATATATAATTTTATAGCTCTGTTTACCCAGTATTCATCTGCAAAGCCAGATTGCTAGAATTGCTTTTATATTTTTAAATTGTAGTTTTTAGACACCTATGATCCCCATGGAGCCTAAGTTTTTATTAAATGTTCAGGTAACTGTTTTGAATTCATGTGATGATGGTGGTATTACATGATTAAAGACTTCACAACCTTTTGATGTTATCAGGAAAATTTTGAGGGGACAATGATACTGTATTTTCTTAGATAAGAAACATGTTTTCTAAGAGTATTATTTTGATCTTCTGTTTTAAGCATCTCTTGGATTTATATTATTAACTGTATATAAAGCAGTGAAGCAAAGGCAATTTAAGATAAAGCTAAAAGTTGGGACATTTTATTTCAAAATCATGTGAATTTGAATTTGTCAGTTAAGCCTCAGTGTTTTTGAGTTTTTGTTAATCTTGTCACCATCTTTATATTGTTAAAGATATTTGTCTTTTGGAGATTTCTTATAAAGATGGTTATAATTACATGTTTTCATTCCCAACTTGTGTGTGTATGGGAGGGGACTTTTTAAAAAGACTATTATTTCATACATCTAATTTTGGGAAAGCAAGTATGTAATACATCTTCTTGTGACTTCTTAACTTTTTGTTTGTATGTTTTTCAAAGGTACCACTGTCTTTTATCATGTTTTGAAGATTGTTTAAAATTCATTTTCCTAAATTCATGTGGAAATGATGCGTTGAATATCAATATTTTATATTAAACACATTTCCAATTCATTAAATCGAGGCGTAATATTCTTTTCTTAAGAAACATGAGCCATTCTTAGCAATAAATTTTCAAATTTATGATTTCCAGTTCATATCATATAACTGATGCTTAGATTAATTTTTCTTTCTTCTTTAACAGGCATATAGTTAATTTGTTCATTCAGGAAACATTTTTAGAGCATCTATTAGTAGGCAATTTTCTAGGTACAGAAAAATGAACCGCAGCTTTTGTTCTTGAGTCATTTATAGTCTAGTGGGAGAAATGGACATATGAATAGTTTTAATATTCCTGGTAAAAACTGCAATAGACTTTCTTGGGAGCTCAGGAGAGAGTTCATCCTAGTTGTGTGTGTGTGTGTGTGTTTGAGAAGTGGTAGAAAGATAATAAGAGGGTTGTCACTGGACAGGGAAAGTCTTTCCAGAGAAGATAATACTATTTTTAATTTACAACTCTTGGGATTAAAAAAAAGTAGTAGCTTTTTTTTTTTTTTACTCTTATCTAAATAAGACTTAGAAATAAGTTTAATGCCTCTTATAATCAGCTTGTTTTCTTTTTATGTTATGGGAAAAAATATGGTGCTTGTCATACAGAGCCCTTTCTAATCTGGTTCCAATCTATGTGCTGTCCTCATCTTTCCAGTGTCACCTACTTTTTAATCATATAAAATTATTCACTTATGTTGTAATTGCTTTTGGGTTAACACCAAGCTTAAGCCTTTTCTTCATAGCAAATTATCTTGGGTTTTCTTTCTTTTCACTAGTGTTTCTTTAGAAATGTACTGGGCTAAAATAAATGTGAAATGTCATTTGTATTCAATATTTTTTTTAATTGTGAAAATGACCTCTAATTGTTGAACTATGCCTAGTCTGGGAGAACTGTGAGTAAACATGCATACTTTGAAAGCCTGCTTGACCAGAAGTATATAAAATGGTATTGGAAAACATATGCTTTTTCCTTCCTTCTATAGAGTCTCTTGTAACTGAAGTTGTCCTTGGAGAAATTTAGAAACTTTGCCTAGAGGCCATTAAAAGACAGGCTTATGTGGGTATCAGGCTTCCTTATGCTGGTATGGTTTACATTCACGCAGCTGGTCTCTTCTCTTACAACTGAGTGCATCCCTTTTGGGGGCTGAAGAAATTGGGTCAGGACTACTTTGGGGTTCTCAAGAGAAATGTGCTTTAGATCTTTACCAGTTTTTTTTGTTTCCCCCCGGAGAACTTCACTAGAGGTACATGACATAAGATGTAAATCCAGTGCTATTTGATAGTAAATCCTAGCTTTCCCAGGGACTTTGATGGATTTAATTGCTTTCTACTAGGTTTATTTGATAAAAACAACTGTAAGCTTTCTACTAGGTTTATTTGATAAAAACAACTGTCCTAATACAAAGAATTTTATCTGGTCCTATTTGGTAAAAGATATCCTTTCTTGGCCAGGAGTTCCTCATGTACATAAACACACCGGGCCTCATGTTTAGTAGCTAACTAAGCAACAGAGTTATCACATGGCTATCATTTCTGTTGTATGCTTAGTATGTGTCAGGCACTATTCTAAGCATTTTCTGTGTATTTACTAACTTAATCCTCACAATAGCCCTATCATGAGTTAGGTTTACTATTCCTATCCCATTTTATAAATACAGAAGAAGGCATTAAGTGGTTATAACCAAAGATTTTCAAATTTCTTTCTTTCTTTATTTTTTTTATTTTTTAAAGATTTTATTTATTTATTTGTCAGATAGAGAGCACAGGAGCGAGCACAGGCAGACAGAGTGGCAGGCAGAGGCAGAGAGAGAAGCAGGCTCCCTGCTGAGCAAGGAGCCCGATGTGGGATGTGGGACTCAATCCCAGGACGCTGGGATCATGACCTGAGCCGAAGGCAGCCGTTTAACCAACTGAGCCACCCAGGCGTCCCTCAAATTTCTTTTTTTAAAAATAGATTTTATTTACTTGTCAGAGAAAGCACAAGCAAAGGGAGCAGCAAGCAGAGGGAGAAGCTGGCTATCTTCTGAGCAAGGAGCATGATGTGGGACTCCATCTCAGGACCCTGGGATTATGACCTGGGCTGAAGGCAGACACAACCGACTCAGCCACCCAGGCATCCCTGATTTTCAAATTTTTTATCAAAGAGAGAAATGTACATGATAGTTACTATGCCAAAAAGAAATAGCTCCAGGAAAACTAGCTAGAGTTAGTTTTGTACCTAGCTCTGTATTTCTGAAGTAGATAGTTTGGGCTTATAAATCTTAGGCTTACATATCATATAAGTCCTAGGAGCACCTGAGTGTCACAGTTGGTTGAACTTCTGACTCTTAGTTTTGGCTCAGATTGTGAGCTCAGGGTGGTAAGATCCAGCCGTGAGTCGGGCTCTGCACTCAGCATGGAGTTCTGCTCGAGACTCTACCTCTGCTGCCATACCCCCCCTCCCCCTGGCTCTCTCTCTAAATAAATAAATAAATAAATAAATAAATAAATCTTAAAAAACAAAACAAATCATAGACCCTAGAAGAACCCAGAGAACTTGTGAATCTGTCAGGTTCAACTACTGGATTCATAAAAATTGTAAAACTCCGTGAATCATACGTGAACGAGTATTTTTAAGCGGACTGCTTGTTAAAGGCAAAGCGCGGTAAAGAGCTTAGCTGGTAGATTAGAATAAAGAAATTGCCTCTCCCCATCTGTTCTAATTAGCTTATCTCTTCCGCTCTCATAGCTGTGCTGGTTATTTCAGGAAAGAAGTGACAGGTATTTTGAAAGGCCACCACTTTTATTTAGCTAATTTATAATGGTTTTGGAATGTTTGTCAGTTCTCAAATATAAGCTCTTAAATGTTAGACCTTTCCTATAATAATTTGTTACTGGAAGTTTCGAGTCTTTTCGGCTGTTCAAATTAAGGATTTTGGTTTCTTCTCATTCCTTTGATTTTGGCCCAAATGATTATGTTTCCTCATTTTGGGAAGATTTCTCTGGGTATTTTGATATTTGTCGTGATAGAAGGAAACACATCATTATCAGGTATTTTAAAATCTATATATTTTTTCCTTATATTTGTATTATAATCTCTTTAAAAATAACATTATTTGATACAACTCTTGTAAGAAGTTGAATCAAGGCTATTATTTTAGTCTTTGTTATTGCTTCATTTAAACTTTTAAAATCTCTCCAATAATTTTGGTTTTCTTCTTTAGTAATTTCTACTTCAGACTTACTTCCTCTTATTTCTTGTGTCGCAATTGGATATATAGTTATTTCAATAACTAAGAATCTTGAAATAAAGGAGTAGGAGTTAGATGGAGAAAAAATTGACAGCTCATTCCTCCTCTCTTGAGGCATGCATGTCTGTAGTCTGATCATGACTTTAAAATTGAAATTGAAATATGGCACAAAAGTCAGTTTTTATTTGTTACCTTTCATACTGTATCTTTGTTCACTCTGTAGCACAAACCTACATGTCTTTAGAAGATATCCAAGAACCCAAGAGTGCAGTTTCTTTTTTCCTGACTGACTCAGAATCCACAGACACTTCTACTGAAAGGAAACTACCTCTGGACCACAGAGAAACTGAGAAACAGTGGTTGCTGAGAAAAAGGCGATCTATTCTATTTCCTAATGGTGTGAAAACCTGTCTGGGTGAAAGTGTGTCAGAGGCCATAGCAAACCATGTGAAATATTTTAAAGTACGAGGTAAGTAAACATCTAAACCTTGGGGCTTCATGATGCAATTCAAACATAGTTCTAACATGTGTGTCGTATCTTGTGAAAATTCAAAGTCTGTGATAATTTAAACAGATACTGAGCCAAATATTATCTTTGTATTAGCTATGGGAAGGGACTTGCTGAAAGTATAGTATTTATACAGCTTCAGAGGAAAGTTTAAGAGTGGAAATGGCTTAAATCTTTTAAGCATGTCAAAAATACCAGTTAATGTTATTGGAAAATTTAATTATTTTTACTTCATCATTCAGTAATTTGTTTAAATATACCCGCAAAATGTATTTTCCATGGCATACTTACCTATTTGGTAATTAGTTACTTTATATACATGAAAATACAATAAATTTCTATATTTTATAGTCCAGACATTCTGCAGATTCATGAAGATAAGTCTCTTGTTGGTATACATAAACCTTATCATGTCTAAAATGATGGTACTTATCACAATGGACCTGAAAGGAACTAACTAGGATTTTATTTATTTATTTATTATTTATTAAGATTTTGTTTATTTTTTTAGAGAGAGAGACATCAAGCATGCAGAGGTGGGGGGTGAGGGGTTGGGGAGAGGACTGGCAGAGGGAGAGGGAGAGATAGTCTCAAATAGACTCCACCCTGAGCCGGAACCTGATGGCATGGGAACCATGGCTGGGCCTTATGATTGGTGTATGTTTAACTTTTTGTGACATTTCTAAACTGGTTTCCAATGTGGCTGTACCACATAATATGTAATAGATTTCCAGTTTTTCCACATTCTTGCAATACTCAGTATAGTCAGTCTTTTTAAACTGTAACCATTCTAGTGAATATGAAGTGATATCTTACTGTGGTTTTAATATGCATTTTCTTAATGGCTAATGATGTTGAGCACCTTTTTCATGTACTCATTCACCATTTGTGTATCCTTTTTGGTGACAACCCAAATGATTGGGTCATTTGTCTTATAGAATTGTAAGAGTTCTTAATGTATTTTAAATACAAGTTCTTTGTCAGATATATGTTTTGCGTACAGTTTCACCCAATGTGTGGCTTTTAAAAAATTATTTATTTATTTATTTGACAGACAGAGATCACAAGCAGGCAGAGAGACAGGCAGAGAGGGAGGAGGAAACAGGCTCCCTGCTGAGCAGAGAGCCCAATGTGGGGCTTGATCCCAGGACCCTGGGATCATGACCCGAGCCGAAGGCAGAGGCTTTAACCCACTGAGCCACCCAGGCGCCCCTAGCTTTTTTTTCCTTAATAATGTCTCTTGACAAAGAAAAATTTTAAATTTTGATGAAGTCCAACTTATTTATTTATTTATTTTGGATTATCCTTGCCTTTGGTGTTATATATAAGTTTAACCCAAAGTGACAAGTATTTTCTCCTATCTTTCCCTATAGAAATTTTACAAATTTTAGGTTTTGTATTTAGGTCTATGATCTACTTTGAATTAATTTTTATATATGGTGTATATGGATCAAAGTTAAATTTTTGCATATCCTAAGCCAGTTGTTCCAGCAGCACTTATTTAAAAAGATTATCCTTAGGGCACCTGCATGGCTCAGGTAGGCATCTGACTCTTGATTTAAGTTCAGGTCATGATTTCAGGTTCATGGAATTGAGCCTCACTCTGGCTCCATGCTGGGCATGGAGTCTGCTTGAGAGTCCCTCACTTCCTCTCCCTCTGCCCCTCCTGCTCATGTGCTCTCTAAATAAATAAATAAAATCTTTAAAAAAATTACCCAAGTGCTGGCATGAGCCCTGGGTGTTTTAGGCAACTAATGAATCATTGAACACTACAACAAAAACTTAGGATGTACTATATGTTGGCTAACTGAACATAATGAAAAATAAAAAAGAAAATGCAAAAAAAAAATACAAACATGAGGCAATTAAAAAAATTACCCTTCTTGGGACGCCTGGGTGGCTCAGTTGGTTAAGCAGCTGCCTTCAGCTCAGGTCATGATTCCAGCGTCCTGGGATCGAGTCCCACATCGGGCTCCTTGCTCGGCAGGGAGCCTGCTTCTACCTCTGCCTCTGCCTGCCACTCTGTCTGCCTGTGCTCACTCTCTCTCTCTCTCTCTCTCTAACAAATAAATAAATAAAATCTTTAAAAAAAAAAAAATTACCCTTCTTGCCTTTGCACATTTGTTGGAAACGAATCTTCTGTATATGGTGGGTCTACTTCTATACTCTTCATTCTCTTCCACTGATCTCTTTCTATTTTTATGCCAATACCATACTGTCTTGATTATAGTAAGTCTTTAATAGGGAAGGTTCTTCAACTTTGTCCTTTTTTTTTTTTTCAGATTTGCTTGGTTATGTGAGGTCCTTTGTTTTTCATATAAATATTAGAATCAGCTTGTCAACTTATACAAAAACGGCTGCTGGAATTTTGATTGGAATTGGGTTGAATCTGTTAGTCATTTTGGAAAGAATTGTCATCTTAACAATAATGAGTCTTCTGATCTATGAACATGATATATCCCTCCATTTATTTAGGTCTTCTTCAATTTCTCTTGGCAGCTTTTTCTAATTTTCAGTGTATTGGTCTTATACATCCTTTTTATCAGATTTATTTTACTCTTTTCATGCCATTGTTAATGTTATTTTAATTTCTGATTGTTCCTTGCTAGTATATAGGCATACAACTCCTTTTTGTATATTGACCTTTTATTCTGTAACTTGCTAAATTCACTTATTAGCTCTAGTAGCTTTTTTTGTGTATTCCTTAAGGTTTTCTACATAGATTATTATTTTATTTGCAAATAAAAATAATTTTATTTCTTATCTTCCAATGTATATGCCTTTTATTTCTTGCCTTGTTGCACCAAAATGTTCCATATGCTTTAGGCACCATGATTTTGAGAGGAAAATACCTTAAAGAAAGACTTTGTTCCATACTAGATTTCTATGTACTGGGTAATATGCACAGCCTAAGTCCTAGTAACAGGATTAAAGACAGATTAAATGCAAGCATTTCTTTCTTCAGAATAATGACATTACATTTTGCCTTCCTCCAACAGTTTACAGGGCAGGTTTTCTCTGCCACAAGAGAGGCATTTATAGATCACCCGTTTTCTCAAAAATCTTCAATAGTCACTGAAGATGATATGAAAATTGTTTGACAAGGATGGGATTTCAGAATAGGTCTACTTCTAGGCCATAGCAAAGTGTGGGCAATTGTCTCTGGTAAAGTTTTGCCCTTCTTAGTACCTCTTTTCCTGGGATGTGCTGATTTTACACTTTACTGGCTGCAGTGTCCTATGTAGGTTTTCTCTCTCTGAGCTGCATGAGGGCTCCAGGCTACCCCCCAACCCTGGCCTCACACAGTTCTCCTCTATTTAAATGTACCTGTTCTTATGCCAGTACCATGATGTCTTGGTGATCACAGCTTTGTAGTAAAGCTTGAAATCAAGTAACGTGATGCCACCAGTTTTGTTTTTCTTTTTCAGCATTTCCTTAGCAATTCGGGGTCTCTTCTGATTCCATACAGATTTTGGGATTATTTGCTCCAGCTCTTTGAAAAATACTGGTGGAATTTTGACCAGAATGGCATTAAATGTATAGATTGCTCTGGGCAGTATAGACATTTTAACAATGTTTATTCTTCTGATCCAAGAGCATGGAATGCTCTTCCATCTTGTGTCTACTTCGATTTCTTTCATGAGTGTTCTGTAGTTCCTTGAGTACAGATCCTTTATCTCTTTGGTTAGGTTTATTCCCAGGTATCTTATGGTTCTTGGTCCTATAGTAGTAGATGGAATCGATTCTCTTATTTCCCTTTCTGTGTTTTCATTGTTAGTGTATAAGAAAGCAACTGATTTCTGTACATTGACTTTGTATCCTGCCACATTATGAATTGCTGTATGAGTTCTGATAGTTTGGGGGTGGAGTCTTTTGGGTTTTCCATATAAAGTATGATGTCATCTGCAAAGAGAGAGAGTTTGACTTCTTCATTGCCAATTTGGATACCTTTTATTTCTCTTTGTTGTCTGATTGCTGTTGCTAGGACTTCTAATACTATGTTGAACAAGAGTGGTGAGAGTGGGCATTCTTGTCGTGTTCCTGATCTCAATGGGAAGGCTGTGAGCTTTTTCCCATTGAGGATGATATTTGCTGTGGGTTTTCATAGATAGATTTTATGAAGTTCAGGAATGTTCCCTCTATCCCTATACTTTGAAGTATTTTAATCAGGAACAGATGCTGGATTTTATCAAATGCTTTTTCAGCATCAACTGAGAGGACCATGTGGTTCTTCTCTCTTCTCTTATTGATTTGTTCTATCACATTGATTGATTTGCAAATGTTGAACCATCCTTGCAACCCCGGGATGAATCCCACCTGGTCATGGTGGATAATCTTTTTAATGTGCTGTTGGATCCTATTTACTAGGATCTTGTTGAGAATCTTAGCATCCATATTCATCAGTGATATTGGTCTGAAATTATCCTTTTTGGTGGGGTCTTTGCCTGGTTTGGGGATCAGGGTAATGCTGGCTTCATAAAAAGAGTCTGGAAGTTTTACTTCTGCTTCAATTTTTTGAAACAGCTTCAGGAGAATAGGTGTTATTTCTTCTTTGAAAGTTTGGTAGAATTTCCCAGGGAATCCATCAAATCCTGGGCTCTTGTTTTTGGGGGGAGGTTTTTGATCACTGCTCAATCTCGTTACTAGATATTGGTCTATTCAGGTTGTCAGTTTCTTCCTGGTTCAGTTTTTGAAGTTTATAGTTTTCCAGGAATGCATCCATTTCATCTAGGTTGCTTAACTTATTGGCATATAACTGTTGATAAAAAAAATTAATGTACATGTTCTGAATTCTGTATTTCATGTTTGTTAATTGGACATTCTTGTCAGATAGCTCCCAAATGGAAAGCCACTGGGTAAGTTAAGGATATAGTACCTTTCTGGAAAGAATTACTTTTACAATTTTATTGAGACATAATTCACATACCATACAATTCATCCATTTAATGTAAAGAATTCAATGGTTTTCTAGTATATTCACAGAAGTGTGCAACCATTATCACACTGAGTTTAAGAACCTTTTATCACCTCAAAAAGAAACCTCTCACCCTTTAGTTATCACTTTCTTATCCCTTTATTTCTTCTGTCTCTCTCCTGAGGCCTAAGCAACCACAAATCTACTTTTTATTTCTATAGAGTTATCTATTATGGATATGTCAGATAAATGAGATAATATAATATGTGGTCTTTTGTAACTGACTTCTTTCACTTTGCATAATGTTTTCAACATTCATTCATGTTGCAGCATACATTACTAGTTTATTTTTTATGGACAAATAATAGTATTTCCTTATATGGCTATGCCATATTTCATTTATCCATTCATCAGTTGTTGGGCATTTGGGATGTTTTCAGTTATTTAAGTATAACTATGAGTAGAATTTCTGGGTTATATGGTAACTTTATGTTTAACCGTATGAGGAACTGCCAGATAGTACTTTCTAAAGTAGCTGCATCATCTTAATTTCCTAACGGTGGTGTGTGAGATTCTTATTTCTCTATCTTTGCTAGCACTGATTTTCCTTTAAAAAAAAAAAAATCACCACCATCCTAGAATGTGTGAAATAGTATTCCCTGGTTTTGATTTGCATTTCTTTAATGATTAGTAACATTAAACATCTTTTTATTTTCTTTTTGTCATTTGAATATCTTCTTTTGAAAAATATCTTTGGATCCTTCCCTTTTTTTCAGTTTTTTAAAAATTATTGAGTTGTAACCATTCTTTATATATTCTAGATACAGTTTTCTTATCAGATAAATTATTTGAAAGTATTTTTCTTATTCTGTGGGTTGTCTTTTCACTTTCTTGATGGTGTCTTCTATGCACTAAAGTTTTTATTTTGATAAAGTCCAGTTTATCTATTTGTTCTTTTTCAAAATTATTTTAGTTATTCTAGGTTTATTGTAATTCTATAGGAATTTTAGAATTAGCTTGTCAATTTCTATAAAGAAGTCAACCTGTGTTCAGATAGGATTGCTTTAGATCTGTAGATCAGTTTAGTGATACTACCATCTTAATGTTAGTGATTCATGTGTGGATGCTTTAATTTGCATTTTTCTGAAGGTGAATGATAGCACTTTTTCACATATACATATACTTCCTTTGTAAAGTGTTTGTTCCAGTCTTTTACATGTTTTGAAAATTAAATCGTTAGCCTTTTTATTAGAGTTGTAGAAATTCTTTAAATATCCTAAATACTGGTTCTGTGGAAGATATATGTATTTTGAATATTTTCTGCCAGAGGTATGGCTTGCCTATCCATTTCTTTTTTTTAAAAGATTTTGTTTATTTATTTGATGGAGAGAGACACAGCAAGAGAGGGGACACAAGCAGAGGGAGTGGGAGAGGGAGAAGCAGGCTTCTCACTGAGCAGGGAGCCCGATACAGGGCTCGATCCCAGGACCCGGGATCATGACTTGAGCTGAAGACAGATGCTTAATGACTGAGTCACCCAGGCACCCCTGTCTATCTATTTTTTTATTAATAGTATCTTTGATGAGTAATTGTTTTGATAAATTCTAATTTCTTTTTTTTTCCCTTTTGTTGTTTTTGCTTTCTATGTCCTGTCTATGAAATCTTTGCCTGTCCTCAAGTTATACATATTCTTCTGTGTTTTCTTTTAGGAACTTTGTAATATTAGCTTTCATATTTCAAATTATTTTTGTGTATATTGTAAATAAATTATTGAGATTTATTTTTCTTTCTTTAGAGATATACACTCAGCCTTATAATATTTTTTTATAATTTCTTTGAATCCCTTTTTTCATAACTAGACCTTATAGACATTCATTTTTTGTGACAACAAAAAATTTATTTATTTTGCCAATTCAGACTTTCACCTTTGCATTGTCTTCTGGTGGGCACTAAATTTTCATGTGAAATTTTTAAGAAGCGAGGAAGAATTCTGAATCTACAAGTGGTCAGTTCTGCCTCAGTCAACCTTGGCTGGATTCTTCTGAATGCTGTAATATCAGAAGTTCTGAAAAGCAATTATAAGGATGCAGTTTGCAGTTAGTTCACTGAAAGAGAAAACTAAGTTTGCAACCAAAGTTTCATTTTAACCCTAAAAAATCATGTTAGAGGAACTTTAAATATTCATGTATTTTCCTCTCTGTTAAAGTGTAATTTTTTGGTGGGGGACGCTTAGGCTATCTTCTTCTATCAAAAAACTATGGTTACATTATATGTTTAAATAAAGCTTAAATAAAGTTAAAAAAAAAAACCATGAGACAGTCAGAATCCATTATGATGATAACACTGATATTCATGTAGCACTAAGGACTTTATAAAACTCTCACAGGTAGGTAGGGAGGCAGTAATGATTCATCCAGTTAAATAAGAGAGATGAGTACATTGAAGCATTAAATGGCTAGGTGAGTTACCCCAGGTTATGAAGCTAGTACATGGTGTGGCTAGGGCTAGAATTCAGTTAGACTTTCTGACTCTGTGAGTTCAGGGGCTTCACCTCAATATGCTACTGGGTACACATTCAGTTTTCTTGGGATGAAAAATAATGGTCTTGATCTGTATGCATTTGCATCGATCTTTCTCCCTCAGCACTCTGTTCCTCTTCCCTCCCATCTCAGTCTGTCTGTTGTCCACAGCATCTGGCATTTAGCCAATGAAATGACTGCAGGTTAGCAATACACTTAGTTCTATACAAAATGTGCAGACGGCCTGTTTACCATCCTTTCAGATTTGATCCTTTGGAATAATTTAGCAGATAGATTGAATTATTTTTTATTTTAATATAGCAGTACCTTTCTCTGGAAGATCATTTTTATTTTTTTAGTTCTCTTATCTTTAAAAACAATTTCTTTAGAGTGTAATTAGCATATAATGTTACATTAGTTTTAGGTGTACAACATAGTGATTAGACAAGTTTCTGCATTATGCTGTGCTCACTAAAAGTGTCACTGCCATTTGTTACCATACAATGCTATTACAATACCATTGACTGTGTTCCTTATACATTCCTGTGACTTACTCATCCCATAACTGGAACCCTGTGTATCTCACTACCCTTTACCCATTTTATTCATCCCCTCATCCCCAACCTCTCTGGCAATCACCAGCTTATTCTCTGCTATTACCTTTTTTTTAAAATAGATTTTAATTTTTTTTAAAGATTTTTCTTTATTTATTCGACAAAGATCACAAGTAGGCAGAGAGGCAGGCAGAGAGAGAGGGGGAAGCAGGCTCTCCACTGTGCAGAGAGCCCAATGTGGGGCTCCATCCCAGGACCCTGAGATCATGACCTGACCTGAACACAGAGGCTTAACCCCCTGAGCCACCCAGGCACCCCAGATTTTAACTTTTAAAGAAGTTTTGGGTTTACAGAAAAATTCAGCTGAAAGTCCAGAGAGTTACCTATACTGTTACTCTTCCACACACACATTTAGTATAGTATGTTTATTACAATTGATGAGTCAATATTGACCCATCATTCTTTTTTTTTTTTTAAGATTTTATTTATTTATTTGAGACAGAGAGAGAGAGAGAGAGCGAGAGGGAACACAAGCAGGGAGGAGAGGGAGAACAGGCTCCCCACCAACCAAGGAGCCTGATGGGAGGCTCCATCCCAGGACCTTGGGATCATGACCTGAGCTGAAGGCAGACTCAACTGGCTGAGCCACCCAGGAGCCCCTTGACACATCATTCTTTTTTTTTTTTTTTTTTTTTAAGATTTTTTATTTATTTGAGAGAGAGAGAGAGAATTAGAGTGAGAGCGCATGAGAGAAGAGAGGTCAGCAGGAAAAGCAGACTCCCTGCTTAGAAGGGACCCTGAAGTGGGAATTGATCCCAGGACTCCAGGATCATGACCTGAGCTGAAGGCAGTTGCTTAATCAACTGAGCCACTCAGGCACCCTTGATACATCATTCTTAACTGAAGCTCATAGTTTATGTGCAGTTTATGCTCATTGTATTGTACAGTTTATGGGTTTTGAGAAATGTATAATGACATGTATCCACTATTACAATGTCCTACAGAGTGGTTTCCTTGCCCTAAAAAAAATCACTGTGCTCCATGTCTTTATCTCTTCCTCCCCACAATCCTGGAAACCACCAATCTTTTCACAATTTTCATAATTTTGCCTTTTCCAGAATATCATATCATTGGAATAATATAGTATATAGCTTTTTCATATTGGCTTCCTTTACTTAGAAATATGCTTTTAAGAATTCACTGTGTCTTTTCATTGCTTAGAACCTCATTTCTTTTTGTCACTGAATAATATTCCATCATACGGATATATCACAGTTTATTCTTCCAACTATTGAAGTATTCTCAATATCTGTTCCACTTTTATAAAACATAAACATGGGGACGCCTGGGTGGCTCAGTTGGTTAAGCGGCTGCCTTCGGCTCAGGTCATGATCCCAGCGTCCTGGGATGGAGTCCCGCATCGGGCTCCTTGCTCGGCAGGGAGCCTGCTTCTCTCTCTGCCTCTGCCTGCCTCTCTGTCTGCCTGTGATCACTCTCTTTGACAAACAAATAAATAAAATCTTTTAAAAAAAAACCAACATAAACATGGATTTTTTTTGAAAGATGGGAAAAATACCTTGCCTATTTGAAGTGAATCTATTCGCTTTGTAAGGGAAAGGAGTGGGGAGTCCACATTCTCTTCATATCTGAAAAGTTTAAACTGGACATGGATCAACAGAAGAGCTTTGACAGAATCATTCCTGTGTGCCTCCAGAAAGCACAGTATGGACAAATGTCTTGGGAATCTGAATAAACGGATTCATGATTGGTGTGAGAACCTCAAAGTGCATTGATTTTCCATAAAATACTTCTCTGTTTTCCAGTGTGTCAGGAAGCTGTTTGGGAAGCCTTCAGGACATTTTGGGATCGACTGCCTGGGCATGAGGAGTATCATTACTGGATGAATTTGTGTGAGGATGGAATCACAACTATATTTGACATGGGCACAAATTTTAGTCAGTCTGTGGAACATAGAAGTTTAGTTATGAAGGTAAGGATACTAACAAGGGAAGAATAGCTGGGCTATTGTAGGAGTACCTATACACAGTTAAAGCCCGAAGGTAGAAAGAGCAAATGTTAAATCCCTACTTTACTATTTTTTTTTTTAAAGATTTTATTTATTTATTTGACAGAGATCACAAGTAGGCAGAGAGGCAAGCAAAGAGAGATAGGAGGAAGCAGGCTTCCCGCTGAGCAGAGAGCCCGATGTGGGGCTCGATCACAGGACCCTGGGATCATGACCTGAGCCGAAAGCAGAGGCTTTAACCCACTGAGCCACCCAGGCGCCCCCCCCCCCCACTTTACTTTTTGTTGTTGAATTAGGCTATTTGAATGAGGTGCCATAGGGCATAGCCTAGTCTTTATATCCTTAGCTCTGGCTGTTAAAGCAAACATTGTTAACCCAGTAAGAGCCTCAGGCTTATGTTTATAAATGTAAATATTTGGAAATAATGTTCAGCAATGGTTTAGGCTAAGAAATAAATCTGTAAGAGTCTAGCATTCTTGACAGAATTTTGCACATTATCAATTCGGAGTACTTACCAATGACCCTAGTTAGAATAGAATTGTAGTTTGTTGAGTAAATGTTAAGTATAAATATAATTCTAATTAGTGAATTTGCTTACTTGTTCTCCTTCTTTTAGACTTAGTTTATTCTTAGCAAAGGATAAATAAGCATGCATATAGACAAATTACCTGCCTGCCAACCCTCTCCTTCTCTCTCTTTTTTGAAAAGATTTACTTATTTTAGAGAGAGAGAGCACAAATGGGAGGAGGGGCAGAGGAAGAGGGAGGGAATCCCAAGCAGACTCCTCATTGAGTGTGGAACCCCACTTGGGCTCGATCTCACGATCCTGAGATCATGACATGAGCCAAAATCAAGAGTCAGACACTTAACTGACAGAGCCACCCAGGTGCCTCTCACCTTCCCCTTTTTATATAGCATGCATGTATTCATAAGGAAATGAAGCTGGTTAGATATATGTGGTAAGTTGCTCATTCAGTCTGATATGCCCTATATCTGTCCTTGTCCAGCAGTTTGAGTCCCACCTGTCCTCAGTTGAGATATAACCTGCCTTATGAGGAATTAACCCAGTCTCATAGATTTAACTCCCATAATTCTTTGAGCTCCCATAATTCTTTAATGTTGTACCACTTGCATTATATTATTAGGTATATGTGTGACTTCTTCTACTAGACTATGACCTGAAGAGCAAGGATTGTGTCATTATTTGTCATTTTGCATTCCTGTGATAAAATAAATGCAATAGATATTTGTTGAAATAAAAGTGTATAAACAATAATTGCAATGTCTTTTTCCTATATGTTGCAATTAATTAGAAACTTTCACAAATGTTATCGTAAATACTTGCTTTAAGTATTATATACCTTAGAGAGACTGAAGAAAGAATTATTGACTGGATAACTCTGAGCTTTTATTCTGTGTCTAGTAAAATTGGATTAGAACATCTTAAAGTAATACAATATATCATCTGATTCTTTTTACTTTAAAAATTTTATATTTAGTAGGGGCATTCTTTCAACATTTGGCCCTACATTGGGATGATCTCATTACCTAGAAGCAAATTGGGGACAGAAATATGGTTTGATAAATATGGGTGGACCCAAGACAAATTTTGCAGGGTTATAAACATTTCAAAGTTGTGCAGGTTTTTGTGTGTTTTAAAATACACTCAACTTTTAATCATGGTGCCTCACATTTTAAGCCAAGGTGTTACATATTTTTTCTGTCACATTAAAATTTTTTAAAATTTATTTAATTTTTAAAAAAGATTTTATTTATTTATTTGAGAGTGAGCAAAAGTGAGAGAGAGAGAGAGAGAGAGAGAGCACCAGCCAGGGGAGGGGGCAGAGGAAGAGGGTGGAGCAGTCTCCTTGCCAAGCAGGGAGTCCTATTTGGGGCTCCATCTCAGGACCCCAGGGATCATGACCTGAGCTGAAGACAGATGCTTAACTGACTGAGCCACCCAGGCTCCTCAATTCTGTCACATTTAAAAAAAATATTTTTATTTATTTATTTACTTGAGAGAGAGAGTCTTCTGTCACATTTTTAAATGTTCAATATTAATAATTATGAGAACAGCTACCAGTTGCTTAGTATATACCATGTACCAGGCCATATATTAAGCCCATTAAAACATTATATTTAATAAACAACAACCCTACAAGGAGGTACTAATATCCTCAATTTATAGATAAGGACATTAAGCATCAGAGCTATTCCTTATTCTAGATTACACAACCAGATGGGCTGGAGCTTAAATTTAGACCTGCTTCTCTTTTTAAAAAAGTTTATATTTTTTCTGTTTACCATTGGGCCTCCCTTCTCAGTCATTAACAGTTTTGCAAAGTGCTAAATTTGGTCATTGGAATATTGGCAAATTTGCTAATATGGAATAGCTATTCAGTGAAAAAATACACACACACACACACACACACACACACACACACACACATTTACACTTATGTTAGTGTTGCCATCTCAATTGTGCCAGACTATAGGACCAACTGATAGAGCAGCAAATACATAGGATATAAAGTTAGTATTACCATACATGAGCTTCTTGTGATGTTACATTGGAAGGTATTTTTCATAAGTGGGACTTTTCGGAAGGGAAGATTAGAATGCATTGGAAGTGTACTTTCAATGACTATGTAATAAGACATGCAAACAAAGTGGGTGATATGTCACCTGGATTGAGTCTTAAATAACAAGTACAAGTTAGCTGAATGAGTTTGGAGGAACAGTTCAGGCAGAGGGGACAGCATAAGCCAAACATTTGTAGGGAATGACTAGGGCCACTATACCAGAACAAGTGACAGGAGACCGGACTAGAAGAGTAGAAAACTCTGTGGATGATAGGATATCACTGAGTAAGTTGGTGAGTCACAGGCTAATAGGACAGTTTTGAATTTTAAAAAGGTCATTATGGTTTCTATACACCATAGGATGGATTAGATGGATCAAGGGGACTAGTTACTACCCCATTTCTGAGGAATTGAGGGTCTTAGCTAGACTTGAGATACAGGAAGCATGAGGGATACAAATAGGGAAAAAGATGCTAGCAGGACTCTGATAGTTTGGATGGGAGTAGGAGAGGTTAAGGGAATGGCCTGGAAACCTCACTGTTTCTAGTTTGGATGACTAAGAACAAGAACTTGGGGAGAGAAGCAGTTTTGTAGATGAGGTGGGAGATTGAGTTCACTTTTGAATATGTTGTTTTGAACCATCTGTGAAATGTGAATTGCCTGGCATTTAGGTATGAAGCCAAAGAGAGTGGTCTGGGTTATAAATATAGCTTGTAGGAGTCACTAGGCCCGAGGTAGTAACTGAAAGCATTTAGAGTGTCTGAGGTTATTCTAGGAGACTTTGTAGAGTAAGGAGAGTAATGAGTTATTTATAAATATCATGAGAGTTATTTAGAATAATAGTCTTTCCATTTTATAGATGAGAAATTGAAGGATTTGGAGTTTTGCCTCCATTATGAGGCAAGAGAAAATGGGACTTGAAGCTAGGTCTTCTAAGTTAGTGTTCTTTTTATTATATTGGTCTCAGAATAAAACCATTAATTTAGAGGAAACTTAGGAACAATTTGCTTTGGAATGCCCCAGAAGAATAATCCAGTTATTGGTACAGTACATCTTGCCTGAATTCTGGAGAAACAGATTTAGCATTTATTTTATCCACATATTTATATTATTCTAGTTTAAGAGTTTCTATAAATGTATTAGATTACAAAAAACTTTGATTCTAAGTCCATGGAAGGTTAAAGTAGAATTCTACCAATCTCCAATTTGTAGATCTTTTGGGAATGATTAACAAGTAAAGTCTGTTAGTTAACCTGTGCCCATTAAGAAAAAGCACAAGAACTTTTGGAAACATAAACAGAGACTGAGTGCCAGGACATTCCCATAGTCCCAAAACAAACTTGGTATTGTTAGTACCTTGCTTTAACTACTTGTCTAACCATAGAAAATAACAGCATAGATTTATAGACTAACAACGTAATGTTAGGGCATTAGTGTTTTCTATGCAATATATTTTATTTACTGCTTAATAACTGTCATGAGCTCACAGAATCATTTTTATTTTTGTTTTCCTTAGAAACTGACATACACAAAGGAAACTGTAAGCAGGTGAGTGTCTTTTTCCCCCTAATTTCATGTTTGGCAACAGAAACATGTCATGCCTACTCCCAAGATTCACACCAAATTTAATGGCCCCTTTCTATTTTCTTGCCAGTTCCTGCAATGACCAGGGCTGTGGGTTGGCCCCAAATGCTTTTCTGCATGTTGAGGCCACTTTCCTTTCAAGACTACCATCACAGCCACTGTGTTTATTTACTTTCTGATCTTGCTGAGAGGCAGACTTGTTCCTTTCTCTTGGGTGAGAAAATAGATTTCTGGAAATGGAATATGTCATGATCTACTTTTGTTGAGGCTATGGTCTAAGAGTAAAAATGTTATGAAATGGTACACCTTTGTGGCAGATAGTTTATTAAATCGTGGTCAGTGGTATGGATCACTTTACAGAGAAATGATGATTATGAGCTTGAAATATAGGAATAACACAACCTTGATGAATCCTCCAATATTAGGATTCTTGGCCCTATTAGCCTTTAGTCTTAGGATTAAGGTCATTTCTGCCTCCTGAGCAATAGTGGTACAAGGCAGCTTATGGAAGATGAGAGATTTTGAGTGTATAAGGATTAATGATTTCAATTCTGTCCATACTCAAAGTATCTAGATTGTGCCAGTATGTAGGTAATTCTATAGAAAACACTATTATGGCATAAAATCCAGATAAGAGTCCAGAATTTTCCTTCAAATTAGGAAGACATACTGAGATCCAGTTAGGTGAGTCAGTGTCTAGAGATCCAAACGGCAGCAGAGTCCAGGCAAAAGCATAGTTGGGGTTCACAGGTGTGAGTGCTAGTGGGGTATACATAGTTTTCAAATCAAACATGAGTAAACAGGAGGGAAGGGGATTCTGTGTGATCTCACTTGTTCATACAGCTAATGTTACCACTGAGTCTCTGCTGGGGCCTGGGATTGAGCACCCACTTAGATGTTGAGCCATGTGGTTTCTTTCTTTTTTTAAATTAAGTTTAATTTTTTCAATGTTCCAAGATTCATTGTTTATGCACCACACCCAGTGCTCTATGCAATACGTGCCCTCCTTAATACCCACCACCAGGCTCACCTAACCCCCATCTCCCTCCCCTCCAAAATCTTTAGTTTGTTTCTCAGTGTCCACAGTCTCTCATGGTTCATCTCCCCCTCTGATTTCCCCCAATTCACGTTTCCTTTCCTTCTCCTAATGTTCTCCTTGTTATTCCTTACCTAGTATTTCTCACAATGAGATTACGTATAAGAAAAGGAGAAATTTTGCACTAACGTCAGTTGTCTCCTACTGTGTTAATCACATTAGAACAAATTCACAAATAAGCATCATAGCAGACTGACTGGATTATATACTTATATTGGTAAGGCACTGTCTGTACTAGGTATAATAAGGGACTCAAAATATTATTTACTATTTTTAGAAAATTATGTATAAAAATAGCATATGAAAATATAAGTGAATTTTGAGAATTTTAAACTCTAAAGCATATTTCCCATGTAACTAGAGCAGACCAGGTTGGGGTGGGGTGAGAACTGCCAACCATGGTAGTTGCTGAAAAGGGTGACCTGGGGTTAGGTAACAGTGGGAGCAAAACCCTGGGAGTCCCCTAAGAATTCACTAAGCCCATCTTTCTCCCACTTGAGTACTACAGTGATCCATTGAAACCTTTAATTTTCCCATCATTTTTCTATATTCAAATTTATTTTTATGATTTTTTGAGATTACTCTTGTATTCTCTGTTTGAGATTCTCATGTTAGGTTTTATTGCTGCTCTAGCAAATTACCACAGACTTAGTAGTAAACAATACAAATTTGCCCTACAGTTATGTCATTCAGAAATCTGACACGGGTCCTAAGATGCTGCCAGGTTTGCATTCTTTTCTGGAAGATGTAGGGGAGAATCTGTTTTCTTGCCTTTTCAGCTTCTAGAAACTACTGACATTACTTGGGTCATGACTCCCATCTCCAAAGCTAGTAATGGCAGGTCAAGTCTTTCTCACATTTCATCACTCTGACAGTCTTCTGCCCCCTTCTTCCACATTTAAGGATCCTTATGATTATGCTGGATCCACCTGGGTAAACCTGGCTACATTCCCTATTTTAAGGCCAGCTGATTAGCAACCTTAATTCCACCTGCAACCTTAATTCCCCTTTGTAAGTAACTTAGCATATTCACAGGTTTTGGGAGTAGGATGTGGATGTCTTTGAGGGGCTACTATTGTACTTAACATACTTTTTCTCTGTGATTTAAATTGCTGCTTCTTTATGAGCTCTGACCCACCTGCTGACATATGACTTGGACCAAATACTCTGTTTTCTGTCACTTTAAGCTTCCCCGGTAATCATTTGCCCCGTGTCTTAAAAAAAATTTTTTTTCCCACCTTAGTTAGGACCTCCACTCTACCTCTTACACATCTCCCTATCAGTGTTTCTGTTTTTCTTAAGTCTTCAGCTTCTCCCATTACTAACTACTTATTAGCATTCGAACACATTCAAATCTCTCCCATGTTACTTATTTACGAAAGGCCCTTCTCCAGCATTTGCGGTATGTTATAGCTGGGTATCTTGAAAGCATCTCCTCTCAGCTCCAGTCCATGCTTAACCCCATGCCTTCTGGACTTACTGTGAAGTCTCAATAACCAGTACAAACCCCCACCTGGGATATGTGCTCACTGAATAGTTGTTAAATGAATAACTGAGTTTCTGCTCAATTACTCAAGTTTATTGTCAGGTCTCTGGTGATATTCTTTTTTTTTTTTTTTTAAAGATTTTATTTATTTATTTGACAGAGAGAGATCACAAGTAGGCAGAGAGGCAGGCAGAGAGAGGGGGGGTGAAGCAGGCTCCCTGCTGAGCAGAGAGCCCGATACAGGACTAGATCCCAGGACCCTGAGATCATGACCTGAGCCGAAGGCAATGGCTTAACCCACTGAGCCACCCAGGCGCCTCTCTGGTGATATTCCTGGTGTAAAGACTGTTCTTTGTGTTTTGTTTTTTTTTTTTTTTTAGGTACCTCAATTAACTTATATTTGTCATTGAGGATGTCTGTCACAAATCCAAATAATATGTATTTTTTAAGCAGATGTGTTATTCTGTTTGGTACATGTGTCCCTGTTCCGTTACTCTCTCTTTTCTCTTATATTTGTTTAGCCTCTTATATTTTTATAATGCTTCTGCATATATAATATTTTATTTAGTTTTCATCATACCTTTGGGAAATAGGTAGTATAGGGAAGTATTCTTGTTTTCGGGATTAAGTTCTTGTGGCCCAGAGCAACTGAGATATTTTTCTAAGGCATAACAAAGTTAATGATACTTCTGGGACCAGTACCCAGGATTCCTGGCCCTGTGCCTTAAGTTCTTTTGTTGTCCTGTGCTGATCACAGTTAAAAGATTCAAGAGTAAAGCAAAGTATAGAAAATTGTCAAGGGAAGTAGTAATCTAGATCGGAAATTATGCTTGGCTTGTTTTCAAACTTATGCTCAGTGTGTCTCTGATATCTTTTGGTACCATCTCACCTGAATTCTGATAGGATTAGGTAGTAGAGATGAGGAATAAATTAATATGCTGGATGAGCTGAGGAAATGAGAAAGTAGAGGTTGTTTGCTGCTGGTATTAAGCTACAGGTCTTAGCTGAGCAATTTTACATTTGTGGTTTGGCCTAGAAATGGAGTAGTATTTCTGTCTCCAAACTCAATGCAACTTTGTGTCCTCATTCTGGTGTGACATTTTAGGGGATCCCTGCAGGAGGCATACCTAATGAGAACATGTTGAAAGGATTCTTTTTAAGTGTTTTTTTTTTTTTCCCCACTGTTTTTTGAAAGGAGAGTGGGAAAATGAGGGATTAAGCATTGGACTGTTAGACAAGAGATTTGAATTATTGAGCATTGCCTACTTACCATCGCTAAAATGTTATTTTGAATTTAGTAAGTGAAATCTAGTTCTACTGAAGTAAACAAACTTCTCTGTTGTGAATAATTCCTTAGAGAATTATCTGAAATTTAACTTATTTACTTAGTTTTTAGTTGCAATGATTCTCTTCTTAAATTAAAAAATTTTATTTTTAATTGAAGCATAGTTGATATATAATACTATATTAGTTTCAGGTGTATAACATAGTTATTCAACAATTTGATACATTATAAAATTCTTACCACCATAAGTGTGGTTACCATCTGTCACCATACCAAGTTATTGTTATATTACTGACTATATTTCCTGTTATTCATCTTTATCCCTGTGACTTATTTAACAATTGTGATCTTGATGTGGGGGATAATTTGACTGAAACCTGGTGAGGTCTTGTTTTTAAACTTATGCTCAGTGTGTCTCTGATGTCATCCCATGTCATCCCAACTTCCTGTTCAAGTTACTGTGTTGTGCTTTGGCCCCTCTGTCTTACTTTGACCTTTTTGCTCTTCATGACTGGCTGCTCTCCATAGCTCTCCAACTTCGACTGGGTTTCCCTTCCTTTTTCTGGGACCTTACATACTTTGACTTTTAGGTTGTTAAGTTTATGTAGGCCATTATTATTACAACTAAGTGAAACCATGTTGGTTGCCCTTCTAGTCAATATGGCTTCTGTAAAGGCCATGTTGTGAGGAATTAAGATGAGTGAGAGAGAGGTTTCTGGAATCCGATGGGCCTGTTTTACATCATAGCTCCTCCATTGTCTGGCCGTGTGACTGAACAAGTTCTTAACCTCTTCTAATATTAGTTTCCTCTTATGTATAAATGAGGATAATAGTATTTTCCTTTTTTTCTTTTTAAAGATTTTATTTATTTGTTAGAGAGAGAGCGAGCACAGGCAGACAGAGTGGTAGGCAGAGGTAGAGGGAGAAGCAGGCTCCCTGCCGAGCAAGGAGCCCAATGTGGGACTCGATCCCAGGACGCTGGGATCATGACCTGAGCCGAAGGCAGCTGCTTAACCAACTGAGCTACCCAGGGGTCCCTAGTATTTTCCTTTTAAGATTGTTGCTGGAATTAAATGAACTAACCAAGATGAAACACTTAAGACAATGCTTGACACATGATAAATTTAGTGGTACTCATTCTTGCTGTTATTATTATTGAAAAGGTAACTAGATATGGTTAGGAATTTTAGGCCTTGGGCCATATCAAATCACTGTGTCATCCAGGAAAAATTGCTTTATTCATTTGGATTTTATTTTTTCCTCTATTAAATGAAGGTGTTGGCAAAGGATTCTGCCTTGTGGACAACTGATAGACTCTTTTCAGATCTAGTTATGTTAATATCTGTCTCAAATGCATTTGAATCTTATTTATTTTAGCTCTACTCCCTGCAACCTGAGAAGTCTCTTGATGCTTTCTCATCATCTAGGCCCTTTCTCCATCCATTCCTCATCATAATGACTTATCCAGATGTCGTATTCCTTAGGTTATTCTAGATGACAGACAGCTCACTGAGAAGCAATTTCTTGCAAATGCTTCTAAATAACCAAAAGTGATAGTTTTGGTGTAAGGGTTTAATATATTATTCTTTCTAGATAGTATTTTTAAAAAGAAGAAAAATCTTTATGAGATTTTTAAAAACTCAGTTTCTCAAATTTTCTTTCTTTTCTTTTTTTTTAACTTTTTTTTTTGTTTTATTTGACAGAGACAGAGATCACAAGAAGGCAGAGAGGCAGGCAGAGAGAGAGAGGAAGGGAAACAGATTCCCTGCTGAGCAGAGAGCCCGACGCGGGGCTCGATCCCAGGACCCTGAGATCATGACCTAAGCCGAAGGCAGAGGCTTTAACCTACTGAGCCACCCAGGCGCCTCTCTTTTTTTTTTTTTTTCAAGATTTTAAAATTTTTAAAGTAATCTCTATGTCCACTGAGGGGTTGGAATTCACAGCCCTGAGATCAAGAGTTGCATGTTCTACCAACTGAGCCAGCCAAGTGCCCCAGCTTCTCAATTTTTTTTACCAAAGCCTGGGAGTTTGGGGAACATGGTCCTAGTTGACTTCCCCTGTCCAGTTCTAGTGATAAAATATCTTTGAATTATCATAGTTAATATCTTAATTTTAATTTTAACTTTATAGTCAATTCCATAATGTAATCATATTTGTTTTAATATAAAAATGTTTTGAATTATACATCAGTTCTTACTTAGTTCCTCACCTGCCTATGCTTCAAGTAAAACCGATGTTTCAAGATGTATGCCACGTTTATTTGGTGGCTTTGAGTAATGCCCTGTCCCACCACCATGACATAATTTAGAGCAGTAGGGCAATCTAAAGGAGTTGTCTGAAGATGGGACTCATTGGCACATTGGCAAGTCGGTTGTGGAGACATTTTTTTTTAAAAGATTTTTATTTATTCATTTGAGAGAGACACAGAGAGAAAGAGAGAGGGAGAGAGAATGAACAGAGAGCAGGGGAGGGAAATGCAGGGCTGGATCCCAGGACCCTGAGATCATGACCTGAGCTGAAGGCAGATACTTAACTGACTGAGCCACCCAGGCGCCCCTGTGATGAGACATTTTTGCCTATAATCGAATCACCTTAGGAAGCTCACTAGTATAAAATTGAAGATAGTTTTCAACTTTTAATAGTAATGTAATCACCATCCAACAGATGGAATCACCATGGAACTCCTTTGTAAAAGGTTAACAGAACATCCCTTTTCCTTTAGAACATCTCTCAAGGGAAGCAAGGGAAAAAATGAACTATTGGGACTTCATCAATGTCAAAGGTTTTGCACAGCAAAGGAAACAGTTAACAAAACCAAAAGACAACTGACAGAATGGGAGAAGATACTTGCAGATGATGTATCAGACAAAGGGCTAGTATCCAAAATCTATAAAGAGCTTAGCAAACTCAACACCCAAAGAACAAATAATCCAATCAAGAAATGGGCAGAGGACATGAACAGACATTTCTGCAAAGAAGACATCCAGATGGCCAACAGACACATGAAAAAGTGCTCCACATCACTGGGCATCAGGGAAATACAAATCAAAACCACAATGAGATACCACCTCACACCAGTCAGAATGGCTAAAATGAACAAGTCAGGAAATGACAGATGCTGGCGAGGATGTGGCGAGATTCCCACTGTTGGTCGGAATGCAAGCTAGTGCAACCACTCTGGAAAACAGCATGGAGGTTCCTCAAAAAATTGAAAATAGAGCTACCTTATGACCCAGAAATTGCACTACTGGGTATTTACCCTAAAGATACAAACGTAGTGATCTGAAGGGGAACGTGCACCTGAATGTTTATGGCAGCAATGTCCACAATAGCCAAACTATGGAAAGAACCTAGATGTCCATCAACAGATGAATGGATAAAGAAGTTGTGGTATATATATATACAATGGAATACTATGCAGCCATCAAAAGAAATGAAATCTTGCCATTTGTGATGACATGGATGGAACTAGAGGGTATTATGCTTAGTGAAATAAGTCAACTGGAGAAAGACAACTATCATATGATCTCCCTGATATGAGGAAGTGGAGATGCAATGGGGGTGGGGGTTAAGGGGGTAGGAAAAGAATAAATGAAACAAGGTGGGATCAGGAGGAAGACAAACCAAAAGAGACTCTTAATGTCATTAAACAGAGGGGGGTGGGGCGGAGGGGTGTTGGGAGAGGGTGTTGGGGTTACATTAAATGTTTAAATAAAAATAAAAAAAATAGAACATATCACAAATTTTCAAGTTCTGAAACTTCTTAAGGGGCATCTAGCAGGCTTAGTCAGAAGAGCATGCAACTCTTGATTTTGGGGTCATGAGTTTGAGCCCCACGTTTGGTGTAGAGATTGCCTAAATAAACAAAACTTTAAAACAAATAAATAAAACTTCCTAAAATTACTACACTTTAAATTTTATATTTTTGGATTAAGTGGAAATTTGGACTTGCAGAAATCCACTTTCTTTCCTTTAGAAGGGACTTCTCAGATTAGCCTTTTTTAAAAAAGATTTTATTTATTTCTTTAAGGGGGAAGGACAGTGGGAGAGGGAGAAGCAGAATCCCACTGAGCTGGGAGACTGACTCCGGGCTTAGTCCCAGGATTTGATCCCAGTACTCTGGGATCATGACCTGAGCTGAAGGCAGACAGATGTCTGAGCCATCTGGGTTCCGCTCAGATTACCTTTTGATCTTCTCTTGTAGTTGCAAAGTGGCATGGTTAAAGGATCGCTGGGTGACTTGCAGCCTGTTAGCCATGTGACCTACAGCAAGTGATTTCTCTAAGCTTGACTCTCTTTATATAAAAAAAAAATTATGATTTCTATGATCTCTCCAATGACATGAGATCTGTGCTTATATTTTCTTCTTTAGGAACAAGTACTCTCCTGCCTATACTACTTGTTACATTTGTAATCATTTATTTGTTGCCTATTTCCTGTAACACTGTAACTTTAATAGATCATGTGTGTTTGTCCACAGCTGTATGCCAGATATCTTGTCCACTCCCTGGCTAATAGTATTTTTTTATTCTTTCATTCTAAAAATATCTGTTTAGTGCCTACTAAATGGCAGGTGCTAGTTTAGGCTGAAGGTAGAATAAGAATATGGCAAGCAAGGTTCCTAATCTCATAGAATTTATATTCTTACAGCAGTCCTGTTGAATAGAACTTCCTATGATGGTGGAAATATTCTTTACTATGCTGTTCCATATGGTAGCCATTAGGCACATGTGACTATGGAGCACTTGAAATGTGGTTAGTGTGAAGGAGGATCAGAATTTTAAACTTTATTTAATTTTAGTTAACTTAAATTAGCACATATGTCCAGTGACTACCATGCCAATGCCATTCAAGAGGATTAAGAGATTGGAGACAGAAATAAAGAAGTAGATAGATAAGTCAACACATAATTTCACATACTGATAATAACTGAGAAAAAATCAAACAGGCTGATAGAATAGTAAGTAGAGGAGTACTTTATGTAGGGTGATTCTACTTGAGCAAAAATCAATAAATGTAAAATAAGGGAATTATGAAGACTATTATTTTTTAAACTTTGTTAAATAAGTACTTACTTGGGTTTGGGAACCCGGTTTGGAGATGTAGTGAATTCCTTTTTTGGAAAACAGACCTCAAAATATATCCACATATTTCTATCATCTTTATTAACTTTAAACATCTTTTTTAAACTTAGCCCTGAACTGTCATCTCCGTTTCCTGTTGGTGATACCTCATCATCGGGAGGTATGCTCTTGTACATTTATTCACTTTTCTTTGTTTGTTTTTTTTAAATTAACATATAATGCATTATTTGCCCCAGGGGTGCAGGTCTGTGAATCATCAGGCTTCACTTTTCTTTTTAAATTAATTATGGCTTAAGATGATCTTGCAAGCAAGTACACATTTCAGCTCACATTTAAAAAATACCAGGTTTCTCTTTCCCTATGTGTTGTTCAAGAGTCTCGAGAAGAAGTAATTGTGTTTTCATTTATTCTCTGGCATTATGTTGTGGGTACTTAAAGGTATTTAATTGTTAAGTCTAATAAAAACCAGAAAGCTACTTAAAACAAATGTATGACCTAAAGAATTACTTTTTTTTTTCTTTAAGCTTTTTTATTTAAACATACAATGTAACCCCACCACCCTCTCCCAACCCCTCTCCCCCCCTACCCCCCTCAGTTTGTTTTATGGCATTAAGAGTCTCTTTTGATTTGTCTCCCTCCCAATCCCATCTTGTAACCACTACCTATGTCACGGTAGAACCTTTCTAGCTCCACCATTTGTCATTTGTCCTGAAAGAGTTTCTCAGAGTGAGGATTTTTCAGATTGTATTCTGTGGGGTACTTTAACATGTTCCTTTGATCTCTGTATCTCCTATGAATTGGTAGTTGCTTTCTTCATTTTTAATTTTTTTTTTAAAGATTTTTATTTGAGAGACGAAGATCACAAGTAGGCAGAAGCAGGCAGAGAGAGAGAAGGAAGCAGGCTCCCTGCTGAGCAGAGAGCCCAATGTGGGGCTCGATCCCAGGACCCTGGGATCATGACCTGAGCCGAAGGCAGAGGCTTTAACCTACTGAGCCACCCAGGCTCCCCTCTTCATTTTTAATTTTTTTTAAAAAAAGTTTTGTTTCTTGGAAATTTCAAACATATGCAAAAAGTAGAATTGTACAACGAGGCCAGCTTCAACGTTTATCAATTCATAGCCAGTCTCCAACCATCACACACTTTTCCTGTCTGGTGGTTTTACTTTTTTTTTTTTTTTAAATTAACGTATAATGTATTATTAGCCCTAGGGGTACAGATATTGAATTGTTAGGCTTACACACTTCACAGCACTCACCAAGGTGCTATTACTTTTTTCAGTGTCTATCCCCTTTACTAGATATCTTAAGGATAAAAATTTTGTCTGTATCCTTAGCATCTTGCTTAGTGGCTGACATATAGTAAGCTCATTAAATGCCATTGAATGAATGAATGAGTTACAATTATATTCTGTTCTAGGAGACTCTGTGCAAATGTGTCTTAAGGTTTGAATGTACTGAATTTCCAGGATGAAAAAGCAAATGACTTACAGGAATGGTTTTGAAGTTAGATTGGTATTTCCTAATATGATTCTGAATTCATATACATGACTTTGTTTTTCTACTTAGGTGCTGTTCTCAGTGCTCTATATCCAGAGGTGACCACCTCTGAAAGTACCTCAGAGAGCAGCAAGGAGAGGCCTGAGGAGAGTGTGAGTGATGCTGTGTTTTGTTATTTAGTTTCTGATGTGGAGAACAGGGTTAAGAGAGACTTATATTCCTTTGCCAAACTACACAAGACTTCATGTGGTTTCCTTTATGGAAATATTGTGGATTCTAAAACCAGTATATTAAAAAGAATCTAAAAATCCCTGGAGAGCCAAGTCAATCTGCTTTTGCAAGAGAACTTCAAGTTATAAATGAAATGCCTTGGAACTGGAGAATTGTCATCATGGTACACTCACTGTCTCTTGTGGGCTATGTGACATAATTTGCCATGGGGTTTTTGCCTATGTTCTTCTATCCCATAATAGATTAGGACTTAGTCTTCTCTTCTTCAGAGGGAAAGGATATAGATTTTATGTAGTTGAAAAATCAAGAAATACTGTGGTTAATAATGATGCATTTAAGAAGAGATTTTTTTTTTAAAGCACACAGGCTGCCCAGGAAGTTAGAAATATTTTGTTAGAAATCTTGTTAAGTATGAATTTTTAAAATTTGGGGATCATAATCCTAGATTACTTAATGTAGTACAAACTATGACTGAACACATTCACTAGAAATGTATAATTTAGTTACCTCATACCTCTTCTTCCCAGCTTGGACATTTTAATTTATATGAAATCCAGTTAAGTCACCCTACTCTGCCCCACCACTTTTTCTGTCAGCGAATAACTGGTAGTAATGTGGAATCCATGAGTGGATGCCGGAATCAATACTTCACCTTCTATAAACTTTCTCCAGAGTATATCGTGCTGGGAAATATTGTCATTCAATAAATATTTATGAATGAATGAGGGGCACCTGGGTGGCTCAGTGGGTTAAAGCCTCTGCCTTCAGCTCAGGTCATGATCCCAGGGTCTTGGGATCCAACCCCGTGTCAGACTCTCTGCTCTGCAGGGAGCCTGCTTCCTCCTCTCTCTCTGCCTCTCTGCCTACTTGTGATCTCTGTCTGTCAAATAAATAAAAATCTTTTAAAAAATATTTATGGGGGTGCCTGGGTGGCTCAGTGGGTTAAAGCCTCTGCCTTTGGCTCAGGTCCTGATCTCAGGTCCTGGGATCGAGCCCTGCATTGGGCTCTCTGCTTGTCAGGGAGCATGCTTCTCCCCCTCTCTCTCTGCTTCCCTTTCTGCCTACTTGTGATCTCTCTCTCTTTGTCAAATAAATAAACCAAATCTTTAAAAAAAAATAAAAAAATATTTATGAATGAATGAGTAAAAAGTGATCTTGTGGTTCTGAACTTGAAGCAAAATAGTTGTGGGTTTAGGTCTGGAAATATTCATAGAATGAGAGAATTCCCTGTAATAGAAGTAAAAGACTTAGTATAATCAATTGGAATATTAATATCAAAAGAGAAGACTATTTGAAGCCAATTTATAGATGAGTAAGAAAACAAAGCAGTATAGATACCTAACAAGAATTAGATTGCTTGTACGTCTAGTTCAAGATGAAGCCTGAAGTTTCACTCTTACAGTTCAATTTTTTTCCTAATACATTTTCCATCTACTGTTATAGAAATGATATACTTTATTTCTGTTTTGTTAGTAGTTTCCCTACAAGTTATATAACATATATTATTATGTATAGTATTTATAATATTTATACTATATATATAAAAATATATACCCTGGAAGTTACCCCATAAGTTATAATGTATAATCTAGCAAAATTTAAGTTTTTCAAAATCTTCATCCTTATCTTAAGCAATGCAGGAATATTAGAACATTGTAATTCAAATAACCACTCTACTGATTTATATTCTATTTTTT
>RCUC01118641.1:0-24895 GCA_003697995.1 Taxidea taxus jeffersonii
AAAAAAAAAAAAATCTTAAATAAATAAATAAATAAATAACACCACCTAGGTGCAAAGCATGCGTATTGTTATGTATAGTTACATGGATATGTATATATATTAGAAGTGTGCATATATGATATATACATGCCCATTTTCATCATATTTATGACTTGACCTGTATATGCATTGATACCATGAATTCATATCCATTCTACTAATATCACAGGTTTATTCTAGGTGTTTTTTTTCTCCTTTCCAGACTGGTAACTCCTTTCTTCCAGTATATGAAATTTGACTTTCATTATCCTCAATGTATCTGATATACCTCCTTATGTGTAAATACTTCACAGTGGCCACAGCTACCTTCCCTGCTTCCAAAATGACCTCTTCATTCCCTGATCTCTGATGTCTCTTGCAGGCCACTGTCCAGTTCCCCTCACCCAGGAACCCTACCCAGGAACCCTTCCCATGTTGTTTAGTCCCCCGTATGCTCCCTGTTTGGCACCACGCCCTCCCTGTGTGAGCTCCCTCCTACCTCCCTTATCTGACATGCAGTCCCTCCAGGTCACCTCTCAGCCCATGACTCCACAGTCCACTCACTCTTCCTTGCAGAGCTGCCATCTGCTGTGGCTATTACCTTCCTCACCTCCTAATGTTCCTTGGGCTCCAAACATCCCATACTCTGTCCCTTCCAAGGGTTATTCGTACCCTGTTCAGGGTTCTATAACTTGTACGTGGCTACCTTTTAAGACAGACACCCTCCACTCCACACACAGACTCTGACACCTCCTCTGGCCCATCATGGCTCCCAGCACTCTGACTCAGAGTAAATGGCTTGGAGAGGGAACTGTGCATGGAGAGGAGGCATGGTCAGTGGAATAATGGTCCCTCAAAGATGTCCACGTCCTAATCCCTGGAATACGTGAACATGTTTCCACACCTCCCAAAAGAGACTTTCCAGATGTGATTAAGATGAAGGGCCCTGAAATGAGACAGTGGGTTGGATTATCTGTGGGTCCAATCTAATCACAGGAGTACTTAAAATCAGAGAACCTTTCTCAGCTGATATCAGAGCCCACAAATATGTAACTACAGAAGAATGGGTAGAGATGCAACATTGCTGGTTTAGAAGAGGGAAGAAAAGACCACAAGGCAAAGAATGCGGATGGTCTCTAGAAGGTGGAAAAGGTAAGGAAACAGATTCTGCTCTAAGCCTTCAGAAAGAAACGCAGAATGCAGTCTTGCTAACATCTGCAAGAACAGTGTACCACTTCTACCCTTCAGAATTCTAAGATTATCAATTCAGGTTGTTTTACACTACTAAGTTTTTGTTAATTCATTATGGTAGCAATAGGAAGCTAATAGAGAAGGGGAAGAGAAGAGAGGGGTCAGGAAGAACTAAATTTCTTTTATTGTGGTAAAATATACAGAACATAAAATTTACAATTTTAATTATTTTTTTAAGATTTATTTATTAGTATAGGGCATCTGGGTGGCTCAGTGGGTTAAAGCCTCTGCCTTCGGCTCAGGTCATGATTTCAGGGTCCTGGGATCGAGCCCCGGGTTGGACTCTCTGCTTAGCAGGGAGCCTGCTTCCTCCCCTCCCTCTCTGCCTGCCTCTGTGCCTACTTGTGATCTCTGTCTCTCAAATAAATAAATAAAATCTTTAAAAAATATATTTATTTATTATTTATTTGAGAAAGAGAAAGAGAGAAAGGGCATATGTGTGTAGAGGGGAGGGGTGGAAGGAGAGGGAATGAGAGAATCCTTAAGCAGACTCCCTGAAGTGTACAGAGCCTGATGCGGGGTTTGATCTCACCACCCTGAGATCATGACCTGAGCTGAAATCAAGAATCAGTCACTCAACTGTCTGAACTACCCAGGTGCCCCCCACTTTAACTATTCTTAAGTGTATAGTTCAGTGGCATTAAGTGCATTGATACTGTTGTGCAGTTTTCAATATTACTCCTGTCCAGGATGTTTTCATCATCTCAAACTGATACTCTGTACTCATTAAACAAAAACTCCCCAATCCTTCATCCCTCCAGCCCCTGGCAACTATTCTATTTTCCATCTCTATGAATGGATTACTTTAGGAAACTCACATTAGTGGAATCCTACAGTATCTGTTCTGATGTGTATGGCTTATTGTACTTTACATGATGTTTTCTAGGTCCACCCACATAATAGCACATAACACAGTTTTGTTCCTTTTGTGGATGAGTAGTAGTCTATTATACGCATAGACCACATTTTGCTTTTCCATTCAACTGTTAATGGACATTTGGGTTATTTTCACCTTTTATTCATATTATTGTGAATAGTCCTGATACGGGCATGGTTTACAAATATCTATTCGAGTCTCTGCTTTCACTTATTTTGGGTATGTACCCACAAGTGAAATTACTGGATCATGTGGTAATTCTATTTTTATTTTTTTGAGGAAACACCATCATGTTTCCCACAGCAGCTGCACCATACATTTACTTTTTATTCTATCAAGTGAATTGTAGAGGAGTAAATAAGGCAAAGCCTAGAAGGTTTATAGTAAAAACTAACTACCATCTGAGCCACATTCTTATCACCTTTTGGTAAGTTTTTCCTGGAATTTGATTCTATATTCCTAAATACTATGCTTATGCTGCAATTTCTTGGTGTTTTAGGTTTATATATTATTCATTGAGTTCCTTGAATGGAAAATACCAAATTTTGCCCTTACACTTTCCCCAAACAGTACACGTGCATAGACACAATGTTTCCATGCTCCCTGTGTAGATTCATCACCAATTCCTGTTAATTCTAAATTCAGTATTTTTATTAATGTAGACTATATATAAATATTATCCACAGCTAAGCTAAACAGTATTATATGATGATATTTCCCTTACTATAGAACTTCCTTTCCTCCAACCCATTCAATCTTTCCCTCATCTTTTGCCTTGCTCAGTTATACACATACCTACCACCAGTTCAATTCTTGAAAGACTTGCAAACCTTCTGAAAATTTAAGCAAATACACCAAGAATGTCCACTAGTTTCATTGCCCACCTCTACCCATCACCCCCTCAACCCTCTTAAGGGTTGATCTGATCCCTGGATCCAGATCCCTGTTGATCTGACCCACCTGGACATGTGTTCCATGGTGACTGTATAGCTAGTACCCTGGGATCCCTTTGTACCAGTTTTCCAGGAAATCCTTCTTTCTCTACTTGATTGGCACTTTTCTTTCGTTGACTTGAAAAGTAAACCAAGAAAGATGGTTTACTTTTCTGTTGTAGCCTAAGAAAAACCTCCAGGAGTTCCTATAAAAGGATACATGAGAGGTTGATTTTTTTGACAACTTAAATATTTAAAAATATCTTTATTTTCCCATCACATTTAAATTACCGTTTTTTTTTTTGGAATTAGGTATAATTCCCCGGGGAATTTCAAAGACACTTTTTCACTGTCTTCCAGCTTGTAATGTTGCTGGTGGGAAGGCAAATGCTACTCAGATTCTGGCTTTTCTCTTTTTAAATAGGAACTATTTATTCTGTGTGTGTGTGTGTGTGTGTGTGTGTGTGTGTGTGTGTGTGTGTGTGTTTGTATTTTTTTTTTTTTTTTCTGGGCTTTCCCATGCTGAGGTACATTCTTGGATTTTTTTTTTTCTTTGATAACTTCCCTTCTTCATTTTCTCTCTTCTCTGTATCTGAAACCCTTTACTATTTGATTGTAGACTTCCTGGCTTAAAACTCTAAATTTCTCTATGGGTTCTATTTTGTATTTCTGAAAGATTTTAAGAGCTTCACTTTCCAATATTTCTGGTGCACTTGTCATGTCTGTTATTGTAGTTTTAATTTCAATAGTTTTTTAAAAAAATTTTTAAAACACATGACAGTATTTTTGTTTCATGAATGTATTTCCTTTCCAAAATTATACAGGGTATTAGTGGTTTGTGTTTGTAATTATTACTATGGCTACTAATAGCAGTGGTAGTGATATCACTTTCTCTTGTTCCCTGCAGTGACATGAAGTTTCCCTGCCATGACATGAAATTTCCACATTATCTTTCCTACCATGTCAGTCACTGCTCAGCTTGCAGCTTCTCTTATTTTTTCTTTGGCTCCTTCTCCCTGTGTTCCTCAACCTTTTACTGCCATTTAGGAGGGTTTTTGGAGGAAGTAGAGATCAGAATATGCTTTCAAATCTCCATTTTTAACTTGAAGACAGAAAAAAATGTTACCTCATAATTTTACTCCTGAAATGTATAGAGCTCACTGTGCATCTTGTGGTTATGAGAGTTCACTGGTAGATGTCTACTCATAAATGAATTTCATCACATTTGGTGGGGTTGCGGGGATGACCAGGAAGGGTATTCTGAGTTTTCTTTCTTTCTTTAGTCAGGAAAAACATTCCCACATTCCTACATTTTTATTATTTTTTTCTTCTTTCCATTGTGTCTATCCTCTCCTAGATTTCTCATTAGATGAATGATTAACATCATTTCTATAATAATTTCTTTTTTTTCTAACCCTGAAAGTTTCCCTGAATTTATCTTTCATATAATTAACTTGATCTTTAATTATGTCCACTTTGTTATGAATAGATATTTGTATTTCTTATTTGAACTTTGGACTTACATTAAACTCGTATTAATAAAAGAAACACATTCTCATTGTGAAAAAGTTGGAGAACGTACTGAAAAGAATTTTAATTAATGTAAGCACTCATGCATTTTATTTATTTTATATTTTTACAAAATGGAATTACACAAGCTAGTCTCTTTAATATTATTTTTTACTTAGCTATGTAACATTGTCACTCTTTCTCATAAATAAATGAATTGTTACTTACATTGCAATTTTTAATAGCTATGTATTGTATTTTTGCTTAAATGCACCCTAGTGTATTTTTCCTTTCCTATTAATAGGCATTAAGATTTCTTTAATTTTGTCTTTATTGCTAATATGTGATTAATGCATGTACTCATAAATAACTTCTCAGGGCTTCCTAAATGCTTTCCCTAAAATTTTTTTAATATATATTGCCAGATCATCCTCCAGAAAGGGTAGACCAATTTACATTCTTATCTACAGTACCTTTTCCTCCATATCCTTTTTGATTTCTCCAATCAGATGGGGATGAAAGGCATGAGCAATTCATTTTTGTTTCAATTTGAATTTTTATAACAATGAGCATTAGCATTCTTTTCAAATATTTATAAGTCATTTATATTGCTTCTGTTGTGAATTACCTTTTCATGCTCTTTATGTTATTTGCTCCTTTCTCATCCAGTTTTCTTAATTAAATTCTTCAATTACTAAACCTAGACATTTCCTTTGCAACTGATGAAAAAATGCATATGCAGATATGTATAAATTATAGAGTTCTTCCTTCTCCTTCATCTACACATCCATCTCCCAAACCAGGGTGTTACCTTCCACAGCCTTCTTCCTACCTTGTGCACCCCAAGTTTGCAAAGAGATGTTTGTTTTCGCCAAACGTGACTCTTCAACTTGCTTCATTTTTAGTTAGGAAAAAATCAAGTCCACACAGAGCAGTCCAAAGTAGTAAAATAAACACCATCTAAACGCTACCTCCCACCATTTACAAATATTAACATTTGATTTGTTTTCCTGTTTTAAAGAAACAATGTTGAAGATACAGTTGATATCCGGGTTAGTCCCATGACCTAACTGGTCACACACAGATCATTACACCATGGCTCTGATGTGAATCCTTCCCTTAAGTTCTTACACTTTATATCTTATATTTACCATGTTCTTACATTTATGTCAAGAGCAAACTCAAAAACATACATAAAATCTCACCTATATATGTATATATCTATAAAAGTACACTGGGTTTGGAGGTTTTTAAAACACGTTATTTTCCAGATTGTATTTTTATTCAACATTATTCTTTTTGAGACCTGTACAGAGACACAGACAGAGCCCAGTCACACTCACACCCACTTTTACTTTATGGCTCCAGATAGTGTTTGATTATGTGAATATACCAAAATGTATTTATTCAATAACTGATAGAAATGTAGATTTCTAGTAGATGTCACTGTTATTAACAAACCAGCAGTGAGAATCTTTGCACATCTTTCTATACATACATGAAAATACTCTATAGAGTATGTTCTTAGAGGTGGAATAAGACAAATACTACAGGACATGATTTCACTTATCTGTGGAATTGAAGACACAAAACAAATGAACAAGGAAAGAAAAAAAAGACAAAGAAATGGACTCAAATAAAGGGAGCAAACTGATGGCTGCCAAAAAGGGAGGCAGGGATGGATGAAATAGGTGATGGGGATTAAGAGGGCACTTACGGTGATGAGCACTGAGTAATGTACAGAATTGTTGAATCACTGTAGTGTACATCTGAAACTAATATAACACTGTATATTAATTATTCTTTAATGAAACAACTACTAAGTTAAGATAGTCCTTACTCCAGAGAGAGTGAGCACTCTGTCCTACAAGCCTGGGCACAGCTATCCTGTCTTTTTCTATCTCTACATTTCCAGTGTGAGATTTTAGAATCAGTTCCACTTTCCTTCCAGGCTCCATTGCCCTCATGGGGGTCCTGTCATAAAGATAGTTGACATTTTTTTTAGAAAGGAAGATAAAAGCAGCAATAAAGATGACCAAGGGGACAGGGGTGGTGGGGCCTCACCCTCCTAGCAGACTGCATATAGTCCAGTAGTGAATTCACCTTCTTTTCTCTTGTATTTTGTATAGGATAACTCAAGACGTTGAAGATTTTAATTTTCCTTGCCCTTTTCCCCATTGTTGATCTGATATCTTAGAATAAGATTTTTTTTTAAGATTTTATTTATTTATTTGACAGACAGAGATCACAAGTAGGCAGAGAGTCAGACAGTGGGTGGGGGGGAAGCAGGCTCCCTGCTGAGCACTCACCCCCCCCTCCCTCGCCATGTGGGGCTCAATCCCAGGACCCTGAGATCATGACCCAAGCCGAAGGCAGAGGCTCAACCACTGAGCCACCCAGGCACTCCTAGAATAAGATTTTTAATTCTTTCACCAAACCAGTCCAAGTCTTTATACATAGCTTTTTCTTTTCTTTCCTAATTTTCCAAAATTCAAAGTCCACTTATTTTACCCAGGTTAGAAACTGCTGACTGGCTTTCCTCTATCATCTGCTTCCTCTATGCTTGTCATATATATATAGTTAATAGTTAGTTATATAGTTATATATATGTCATACATGTAATATTAAGAGTTTTGTTTCAAAGATTTGACCTTACATGAATTATGGGAACCAATGAAACAGTCTCTGTAAGGTTACTGTCTTTGTGGCTGATGCTGGAGCTTAAAGTCTATGAGGCTGGTATAAAGATCAGGAGCAAGCTGGAACCCACAAGCATAAGCTGGAGCCCGTAAGAAAGAACCAAAACATGTCTCTGGTGCCTTTGTAGTGAAGAGCCTGTGGAAGCCGGAGCCCTTCATCAGGGAGCTGGAACTATCTCAAGAATCGCTCCTGTGGCTCACTCTAACAAGAAACATATATGAAAGAGAGTGTGGGGAAGTGTGGTTCAGCCTAGCCAAGCTGACACATAGCAAAGCCACCACAGATCTAGACAGATGAAGTCACGCTGCCATTCGAATCAGAAATCCTTTTCATTCCCTACGCAAAGATCTGAGATACACGTCAGACTGAGAACAGATTTTAATCAAATATATATATGTCTGTTTCTTAGGTGAAGTTCCCTCAAAAGCAGACCCAGAATGAATGAAGCAAAGATTCATTTGCGAGTAATTTATTAAAGAATTGCTGCTAGGAGAAAAAACAAACAAACAAACCATGAATGGAGTGAGGGGTGCAATCAGGAAAAGAAGGCAAGTCCGAGTGCCATCTAATTGGCTGGCGGTGTGGATGGCCTCTGAAGCATAAGGTTACACCCCAGAATTATTTGTCCTGCCTAGAGGCAAGAGCTTTGGCCTTTCATACACACTATGGAACAGGGAAGGGAAGGGACATATGCTCACAGCCTCTTCTCTACCTCCATTGATGTACAGCACCTAGGTGTCTCAGGTGAGCAGTCATCAGCATAGTAAACAGAACCTGGGAGATGGGTCTACAGAGCCAGTAAAGTGATCCAAAAGTATCTGGGAAGGACACCACTCTACAGATCCTATTTCATGTAAGTTACCACTCTCCTATTGGACTCCAAAGTCAACATCCTCTTTTCTCTGTACAGTTCCTTGCTAGAAGTTTATGTTAATGAATGCAAGAAAATCTAATACCTTTCACTTCAATAAGACCAATACTTTTTTAAAAGTTTTTTAAAAGATTTTATTTATTTATTTATTTGACAGAGATCACAAGTAGCAGAGAGGCAGGCAGAGAGAGAGAGAGACAGGAGGAAGTAGGCTCCCTGCCGAGCAGGGAGCCCGATGCCGGCTCAATCCCAGGACCCTAGAATCATGAATCATGACCTGAACTGAAGGCAGAGGCTTTAACCCACTGAGCCACCCAGGTGCCCCAAGACCAATACTTTATTTAAAAAAAAAAAAAAACAATTATCCACATAGTCACAGACACATGTATAACAGACTTCCTTGACTACTTTAGAGTTTGATAAATACTCTGCTTGCTTTCCTATTTTTTTTAAATGTCAATTTCTTGGAGGCATAAAAATACTTTGAGCAGTTTTTATTAATATCATGTCATCCTTCGTGCCTTATAGAGTGCTAGTCCCTGTAGTTCTTTATGGTAAATTAATTTATGATGAAGCAGTGAGAAAATGCTCAGGCCGAAGATAGTTTATTTTCAATCACGTAAACAGTGCTGAGTTATGGAAGACACTTATGTAATGTTGCAGTAGACTAAACATACCTAAACTTTGACCAGATTTTAAAAAGTCCATTCGCTAAGATGAGACAGGGGAGAAAATCCAGAAAATATTTCAGAGTTGCAAAAGAGGCAACAAAACACCTGTGGCATATTTTCTAGGAAACTAAAGAAGTCACAAGATCCTTGAAATTAGTTCCTAGAAAATATACCAAGCTTAGCCCTCAGCAAAATTCATCCAAAAAAAAAAATGGTTTGCAAATGAAAAAAGAATTGGGTGTTTATCAGATTGACTTCTAAGGAATAAGTTTAATGATACTAACATCATCTTTTCTACAAGAATGATCTTCTAGCAGGGCTGGTCTCAAAGCCTGCAATTGTTTTATACTAAAAGCATTAAATCCATGGGGATGCTGAGTGTTAGGGGATAGACATGGCTTCTGTGGGCAAAGTCATCCCATGGGTAGGAAGGGTAGACGTGTGGGAGAGGGATGAGTTTTCACACCATGAGCTTGCTCAATGTCTAAAATTCTCACCACTGAGGTTATCCAGGTGGGCTTACATTAAACCTTAGCAGATAAATAATGTCTCTTATCGAAATACAAATGTGTGTATTTGAGAATTTTAACACATAGACATATTAAGCTTCCAAAGAAGGATGGAACCCATAGCAGGAAACATGTCGATGGAAACAGGGGAATGAGAAAATCTAGAGGCTCAAGAACCAGCAGAAAAGAATGGACCCAGGCAGTGCTTTGAAGTTTGTGTGTCTAGACAGAAATGGATATCATGAAGGTGTTAGGTGGTTGTTATGTGGTTCGGCACCTAACTTGGAGAGAGGGAATCTGAGAACAAAGGTGGGCAAAGCGGTAGAGCTCACACCTCTTTCACCTCCCTTTCACTACTTCTTTCACCTACCTAATTAATTAAGTCTCTTCTAGCCTCAGTATTTTGATCTTAACACCAGTGTAGTAATATATCCTCTCAAGATCATTGCAAAAGTTAAATAAGATAACATGCAAAATGTTTAACATAGTGTCACTTTGAGCGCTTACTATGCCCTGACAGTAATATATAATTCCATCTGTCATTGGTTCTCACCCACCCCTTCACGAACATCGCTGGCTCCTGCTGTGAAGGGTAGCAGCTTTTCCACCATTTCTAGGTTTCAGATGGGCTCTCCAGACTGCTCTGGCCCAAGCTCATCTCCAGAGATGGGAGTATATCATATATAAGTGACATAATGTCTATCTGGACAGACCAGTGGATTAAGAATGGGCAGTTGGAAAGACATTTTTAGATATGAATTTCACTGTAGGAAGAGAGGGAAAGATGAAAGGAGAGAATTCCTTTTACAACATTTTACTATGTGTCAGGAACCACAGTTGGCACTTTACATATGTTATTGGATTTCATATTCATCACAACCTTTAAGCATAGGTACTATTACTTCCCTCTTACAGGTCAAGAAATTAAAGGCTCTGAGATTATAAACTTACAGGTGGCAGATCCAGAGACATAACTATAAAAATATACACCGGCGAAACCAGATATAAAGTACGGTTTTTCTAAGAAGCATTCAGAGATGCCTAGCAAATGTTGCTGTGACTTTCTTTGTCTAAGCAATTCTGAATCCTGTGGAATTTACAGAAAAAGTAACATAACACAGTTGCCAGATTCCTGAGTTGCTAGAGTCTGACAGGACAAGATGGTAAATTCTGTGCTGCCATAAAGGGAGCTCTGCATTTGCTTGGAAAGTTGCATATGTAACCTTAGCCCAGTGATGCTGACATGAGCACCATCTTGGGGGTGGGGGGCGGCTTGCCACCAATACACTGCTGAGCATTTGGGCCAGAGCAATCCACTGCCAATGACAAAAAATTATATTGTTCATGATGGCTAGGGGAAGAAAGCTAAATATCCGTGCCCTGGGGTAAGAAGATACTTCTGAGCAAGTCTTGTATTGGGTCACAGCAAGAGGAAACATCAGGAAGAAACTATAATTTCATATACTGAACCTTCTTTAATCCTATCCTAAGAAGGGTTGAATACATTTCCTAAAAAAGCTATGTTGCCCTCGAAGGTCTGATGAGCTCTGCTTGGAAAGTCCATTGGAAATGATACTGGAAGAATAAAATTGGGTTTCCCAACTGCTGAGGGACCTGATAATGTTTTCCTAGACGTATGGAGTCTAATGCATGAGAACTGAGGTGACCGCCTGAGACATACCCCGTAGGAATTTGGTGATGCTGGATGTCATTGCTTTAAGGGGAGCAGTCACTGCTGTGGACAGGAAAGCTGCAGCTTCTGTTGCCACTGGGATTTCTGTAGATCAGAAAACCCTTTGAGCAGCTTTCTCATGAACATATTAAATATAGTCCAAATTCACTTATTTATCCAATTATAATTGATCTAGCATTTTTTTTCCTCATTGGCACTGTATTCCCTAGGAGCTGGACCTACCTTCAAATATATATATATATATATATATATATATATATATATATATAAACTTCTATAAATCTTATGATAAAATAAGCAGGGGCTATGGGAACAAATAGCAATATAGTGTTAGGAAAAATTATTTAAAACTTAGAAATAAGACAAAAAGGGGGTGGCATGCCCCCCGGATTGTTCCAATGCCTTACTGGAATGCTGACTATATGTGATTTTCTATGTCAAACAAAGACTTTATTATTTCCTACTGGGTGCTCAAACTCTATGAAGTTACATGTGAACTGTAGGTTTCTGTATGGGAGAAATGGTATCCCTGAAATTCGATGGCTCCATGGGACCCTAACCAAGTTATCTCTAGCTCAGCAAAGTAATTTCAAAATGAGCCTTTCTTGGTGGACTATGAATATTTTCTCGAAATGCTCTTCGAACTACCTTTGCAACTTCCCAGTTTACTCATTAATGAAGGGATTGAAAAAAATCTTTGATGCATGTTCAGTCTGTATTGGTATGAGTCACATTTTTTAACTTTTGAAAACCAATCATTTGACAGAAATAGGAAACTTCTGGGAGGATGGGTGTATTCGGCAACTTGGGCTGCTCTAACATAACAACAGAGTGGGGCTTAAATAATAAACATTCTGTTTACCACAGTTCTGAGGACTAGGAAGTCCAAGATCAAGGTGCCAGCATATTTGGTTTCTAGTGATATCCCATTTCCGGGCTTGCTAATGGCTATCTTCTCACAGTATCCTCACATTGCAGAGACAGGGAGCTCTGATTCTTTATCTTCTGCTTTATAAAAGCACTAGTCCCATCATAGGGACTCCTCCCTTGTGACTTTGTATAAACCTGGTTGCCTCTCAAAGGCCATACCTCCAAATATCATCACATTGGGGGTTAATACTCCAACATGTAAATTTTGGGAGACTCACGACATCTGGCATATAATAATGGGACTGGGATTGATCAGACAAGGTTTATAGGATACAGTTCTGGAAGATGGAACAGCTGATGAAACTGACCTGGGATAGGGATGGTATAATATAGCTGAAAGAGAATTGGAGTCAGGCAGATGTGAATTTGAATCCTGTGTTCAGGAGTTACTAGCTGTTAATTCAACTGCTCAGTGATTTACTTCCTCATTAGTTATGCAGAGCAGACACTAGTGATAATATGAGGGGGGGGATTTGTGATTATCATAAAATAACATCGAAATGCCTAGCACAGAACCTGGTACTCAGGGGTTAGTGCTTGCTTCCCTTCCTTGCCACTAATTGCTACTACTTTGGGAAATCCCAAAGAAAATCAAACCTGAAAGCTTAATTCCACCCTCTCAGTTCCTGAATCTCTCATCTTTCACATTCAGGTTGGTAAGATTTAATAATCTCTTCTTTATAAATTATATACAATTTTCCATCAAAACACTTCAGAGCTTAAGGCAGCAATAGAGATCCTGAACTTCATCTCCCGGTTCTATGTTTAGGAAATGGTGAGGCCACAGGAAAAGGAGTATGTGAATAGATTTCCATCTCATTAACTCAAACTTGATTCAGTATTTGTGACAATTCTGCTAAAGATCAGCATGGTGTTTACCTTTGCTCAGCAAAATGTACTTCAAAGATTAACAGTGCCGGGGAAACTTGGAAGAACTTTTAATATATTTCAGAAATTAAACACTATTTATGTACCTACCTTAATTGCATTTAAAATATACACCAAATTATATGTAAAAACAAAATGTTCTTATCTAGTCTTTAAAGCTGGTCCCCAAGGGCTATTTACCAAGCTATACTTCATCACTTTAAAGTACATGAAGCCGGATAAGTAAACTTAGTGTAAATGAATGTTGCTAAAAGTAGCCTATAGTTTAGATTTTTTTACTAATTTAAGTCAAACTCCCCTATTAGTTCAAATTCACTTTCGGAGTAAATACAGTTTTACGCCATGTTACAGCACACATTAACACCCACTCCATGGCACAGTCTGAGGATAAATAAGTAATTTATTTACAATGACAATATGCAGAAATGATGTTTTGAGAGTCTTTAAGGGAATGCGGTAGGAACACAAGATCATTACAGGTGGTTTTAATAAATTTGCTTTTGAAAATCCAGTTCTCTTGAGCTCCTTTTACTTTCTCTTTCTCCCACACATCTTTACATCTCCTCTTAGAGGCAGTAATCACCCCACTCATTATCACCCCTAGTTGCTCAGCCTTATTCCCTCCTTAAAATATGTTTCCAGATGCCACCATTAGTGTTGCAGCCTTGGTGGAGTGAGATTTCTTATTCCCTAGTTTTTGGCATAAATACTAAAAATAAAAATTTATTAAGATTGAGAAATGGCCAGCAGTGTTTCAAGACTATGATGTGAATTCACTAATTTAATCCTCTCAATCCCATGTAGTTATCATTATCGTTATGTAAGTTCTACAGATAGAGCAAGAGAGCATTCACAGAAGTCCTTTAGGGTCACGCTCATGGTAAAGATGGAGTCAGGGTTTGTACTCAGGAAGTCTAGCTTAGGAGGCTGCATATTTACCTGTTACCTTCATTTTTCTGCCTCACACTGGACAAGTGTTTCCCAAATAGTACTCTGTGGTTATAACTATGATACTTTTCTTTAGAAAAGAACTGTGATGGTTAATTTTATGTGTCAACCTGACTGGGCCACAAGATACCCAGATATTTGGTTAACCACTATTCTGGGTGTGCCTGTAAGGGCGTTTTGGGCCAAATTAAAGTTTGAATTGATAGACTGAGTAAAACAGATTGCTCTCCCCAGCATGGGTGGGCTTTGTCCTCTCCGTTGAAGGCCTGGATAGAGCACAAGGCTGAACAAGAGAGAATCTTTTGTCTCTGCCTGATGGTCTTTGAGCTGGGACATTAGTCGTTTAGATTCGAACTTGAACTTTTACTACTGGCCTTCCTGGTCATCAGGCCTTCAATCTGCAGATCTTGGGACTTTTCAGCTTCATAATCACATGGGCCATGGGCCAATTCCTTCTCTCCCTTTCTCTTTCTGTCTCTTATCTATTTCCTTAATCTGCATCTATATCTTTATATATCTCTGTATCTATCCTATTGGTTCTGTTTCTTGGCAAACCCTCACTAATATAAGGACATGGGACATATGAGATTTCCCCTAATCAGTTATATCTTTTCCCCATATTCTGCATTAGCCTATGAAACATTTTACCAAGATATTGGGTATGTTCATAAGTATAAACAACTTGTGAATTACTATTTATGTTTATTACATAATGACTATAATATCCCTCTGTGTAAGTATCTGTAGCAATTTTATATATTTAATCATTTTATTAAATGTGTAATAGTGAAGAGAATGAAACTGAAGTCTTAGAATTAGAAAACCTGTGTCTGTGACAGACCTATCAGCTAAGTTTACCAACTGACTTAGGAAATTTAAGTAGAGTATAAATACTATTACCCTACTATTCATAAAGTGGCCACATGCCACTTCCCCCAACTACTGTGGGATCATTTTTAGGTCTTAAATAAAATCAACTCATATTTTTGTTTGTCTCATATCCCCAACTTTGCATGTGTATGTATATGAATATGAATGTATGAGGGTGTGTGAATGTTTATTACACAAGGCTTAGTACCTTTTTAAAAAGGTTTTTCAGGCTTAAGCATGTCTTGTTATATATGCCATTAATAGATAATATAGTAAAATAGAAAAAAAATGGACATTAGAGCCTGCCAGGCATGGGTTTAAGCCTTAGTTCTGCTACTAATCAGCTATGGGATCTTAGCTTGGCTATTTAAGCTTTCTTAGTAATCAAGGAAATGAAAATGAAAATGTCACAATAAGATACCATGTTTTATTTACCAGACTGAAAAGAAATTTAAAATTTAGCAATACCTGTTATTGGCAAAGTTGTGAAACAATAAAAAATAAAATAAAACTGCTGTAGACTGTTTGTAGGATAACAATATGAGCCCAAAATTTTACTGCTAGATATATCATTGGGATGGTATCTTGTACTTGTATACCAGAAGATGTCTCAGCAGCCTTGTTTGTAACAGCAAAAAATTAGAGACAGACCAAATGTTCACAAGCAAGAAGATGGACTAATAATTGCTCATATACATATACTGAGATATTAGCCAGCACACATGTAAAGAACTAGAGACACACACATAAGCATGTATGAATCTCTATAGTTAAATCCTAAGAATAAAAAGATGACTGAAAAAATCAAGTCCCAGAATAATATATGCATTTTAATATTATTTATATAAAGTTTAAACACTTGCAAAACTAAAAGATGTACCATTTAGGGGCGCATAGGTGGCTCAGTGGGTTAAAGCCTCTGTCTTCGGCTTAGGTCATGATCCCAGGTTCCTGGGATGGAGCCCCACATTGAGCTCTCTGCTCGGCGGGGAGCCTCTCTCTCTGCCTGCCTCTCTGCTCACTTGTGATCTCTGTCTGTCAAATAAATATATTTTTTTTAAATCTTAAATAATAAATAAATAAATAAATAAATGGTGTACCATTTAAGGATGGTAAGGATGTAAGGATATGTAAGGATACATAGTTTGTATACTTATATATAATATACTTTGATATATGATTCTGTATATTTTTACATGTAATTATATATTTTATGCATAATACATATTTTCTGTACATAAAATGGTGAAAAATGTAGGGTAAGTAGTTACATCTGGGAGTGGGACATGAAAGGCTTTAGTGTTGTTGGCAGGGTTTAATTTTTAGTCTATGTGTTACATTAGTTTTCATTATTTAGATCGTAATATGTTTCCATTATTTTTTATGTACATTAACATTTATTTTTTTGCAAAAATGAGGTTTATAAAATAAAAATTATATCTTTAAGCCAATCAATTTATTATTACAAGTTTACTTTCAGCTCCAATATTGCATGGTGCCATGAACTCTATTTTCAAGAACTTTTGGAGAATCTCTGTTCTTCATTTCTCACATATATATATATATATATATATACATATTTGTGTGTGTGTGTGTGAAAGCGTTTCAAGTGTTAGGGAAGTTTGTGAGAACTGACATCCAATTTGGATGGGTAGCCCAACAACGAAATTTGTATTTCTTTCTGTTCTGTAATCTGTGAAACATTCGTTAGGCTCAGTGATCATGAAAAAAATTTTTTAGGAAGGATAGAATTCTAGATGAGTCTTATATTGTAGTCTTATATTGAAGAGGTAGGAAACTATTTTATGTAGGTCCACTGATAAAGAATAAAAGGCAATATGAACAAACTGCTTAATTTCTACAATGTACATTAATGATTACTATGAAATAGTAACCTATATTTTTAAAAATGCAAAATAAAGGTTTATTAAATTAATGCTTTAAAATATGCTTCTAGACTGTGACTGGTAGAGTATGAGAGACAAAAGAGGAGGAAAGAAGGGGTAATTGGGAAAAAATGAATTGGGAAAGAGAAAAAACAGTCCACACAAGAAGATGTTAAATGAGAAAACAGGAAGAAGCAGGATATGTATTTAAGACACATTCACAAACAGACATACAATAAAAAATCACGAAATAATTTACCCATCTTCTAGCTAATTTGGGTCTACTTTGAATATTCTGAAAAGTTGTTACAATGCAACAACAACAACATCAAAAAAACCCACTTCTTTGGACAGATCAAGTACTACCTCAGCTACCACCTCTGGCCCCTCCGTCTCCCTCGCAGTCATGCACCTCTCTTCCCCTTTCTTCTGCGCTTCCATTTGTCTTGCTCCAGCTTCCTTTTAAAGGTGGTTGATGTAACCTCGGTTCATTCCTAATAGTATTTATTCATGCTCATGGAATGCTCTTGAAAGTTTGTCTTTTTTTTCTATATTTAAATAAAAAGAGCTTTTCCCTGCCCCTCCCCGTGTGATCTGTAGGGTTTCTGGAATATTAACCTCAGATTGGCTGTTATTGTGGTATTCATCCTTTTGTAGACTTGTAAAAGGAAATAAAAATGTAATTAATCTCTTTGTCAATCTCAAGATTTGGAACTGAGCAAGTAAAGCCAACCAGCTGGCCTTTGAGGAGCGGCCAACTGTCATGCAGAGAACACTCGGGGTGAAGTGGGGGCCTGCTTCTGCTCTTAAGAACCCTTAACATGTGACAAATATGCTTATTCCAGCACATTGAAAATGGATCTGCAAATGAGTAAAATGGAAACAAATCAGTCTCCTTTTTCCAGACTGTGAGTTGATGGTGTCCGTCACTCGTTATTCCATAGGCTGGGGAGGGAGTGAGATTCTAGATCAGATCAGGACTGCAGTATCCTATCCAGGTGTTATCATCAAGCCCAGCAGGAACTCTATTGTTTGGATACAGCTGAGTGCTATACTGTGCAACCTAATAAACCCAAGGGTCCAACTCAGTGACTTTTACTCCCAGTTGGTCTTTGTTTAACATAAAAACTCAGTCACCAGAATATGGTTTTACAGTTTGTGATTTTTCTGGACCTTTAAATTAAACACATTTTACAAACTCCACGCATCTGGCAACGAACATGAGGCCAGGCACCAGGCTTAGAGATGGTCCCTTCCTTTCTCCTAAAAGGGGGCAGCAGTGGGTCTGGAGGGTGGAGGGAGGGCTCGGGGGCCTGTTTGAGGGCAGAGCTGGACAGGAGACCCATGTAACCCAGTTCTGGTCTGGTAGCCACACTGTAGGATACATTGGAGACTGTTTCTCCTCTTTTGTCGGCAAAGTGCCTTGTTTCAAATTCCACAGCTGAAAAAGGCACAGTGGACTCAAACTGGGGCTGAGAGGGAAAAGCAGAGAAGCTGAGCTTTTGGCTCCGTTAGCATAGATTCTGGCCCCTCTGAGTCCTCTCTAAAGGCAAAGAACATTCAGCTGGAGCCCCAGGGGGCATCTTTACTAATTAGCATGCTGCTTCCTCTTCAAAGTAAAGGTTAAGTGTTTGAACTTCATATATCACTTCTAAGCCAAATCCATTATGCTGCACTTCAGGGAAAAAGGAGGTATGCCCTCCGAAACGATAGGTGGAAAGGGAACAAACCATCAGACTTTCCAAAATAAGCGAACAAGAGAACAACGTAAGGTGTCTTTCAGGGAACTAGTCACCAGAACTGGGGATGGGTTCAACTGAATGTCACCCACACAGGTAAACACATCTTGAGCACATGTTTTATGCCCCATCCTTGTTTATCTGCCAGAAACATAAAGGCAGAAAAAGATAGATAACCTTTGCTTTGAAGGGACTTCTAGTTCAACGGGAATGAAAGACTCCTATAATTCTATGACTCTATAATACGGTAAGTAGAATGATAGGGATGTGAGCATAAAGCAGATGCACAGAGTAGTTTAGGATTTAGGAAAGGCCTCTTGAAGGAAATATTGTCTAAGCTGGGTCTTGCAAGACAGTAGCCAGGTAAAGAAATGTTGCAAAGCATTCCACGTGGAGGGGAGTGCATAAGACAGGTCAACTATGACAGAGAGTCAGAACTTTGAAGATTCTTGTCAAGTATGAGGCCTGAGGTGCTAAGGAATGGGGGCCAAGAAACCTCCCTGTGGCAAAGCCCCGGGTCTAGATTTTATGTTGGAGGCAGGGTGGCATCCTTGAGGAGCAAATAGAAAAAGGGTCAGCTTAATTTACAGAGCACATGGAACATTCTGCCACATGGTACAGAGCTCTGATCCAAGAGAGGACACAAAGATAGGGAGGAGTTTTTGAATCCTCTTGCAAGCACCTGTGTCAAAGCTGATGCCCACCCCTGGAGCCAGGGCTATCGCGGTCAAGATGGATTTGAGCTGGGGGGAGGGCACAAACAATGAGATTTGGGAACAAACTGGAACAAGGGGTAAAAGGCCAAGAGGAAGTTGAGATGATCTTAACTAGTTCAGGACAGATTCTCTATTTGCCATTTTTGGGAAGAGGGTGAACATGCCTCCATTTTACTAAGCTGGGGGCGGGCGGCTGCACTCAATTAAGCAAAAGTGCCGATGTCTGGTTCCGATTACAGGGAAGTTCAAGGTGTAGGAAGCCTGTGTGCACAAACAAGCCCGGGGTATTGGCTCAAGCCACTGTGCTCTGTGCTCTGCTTCACGGAATTGTGCTGGCACTCCAGGCTTTTCTTTTGTCAGCTGGATCCCTGTAAGGGGGACTGGAGAGAAATAAAAGGCAGGTAGAGAGAGGAACCAGAGGCTGGCCCCTTCCTGATTTGCTTGCTGTCTCTGTCCACAGGAACAGACTCATTACAACCTGGGCCCTTCACTCTGGCCGTGGTGTTGGCGCCCATCTCCAGCTTTTCTCCTGGAACATCCAAAAGCTTCACTGTACCTCCTGAAAGGCATAAGCAGCTACCAGACCACCTTCTCCTCAGAGAGCTGAGTCCCAGTTCTGCCTGGAGCCTGTAGTATTTTAACAAGCCCTCAGAGTCCCCTCCTCGGTGGCTGGACTCCTGCTCTGCAGGTCTCCTCCAAGCGTGTAAGTTCAAGATCAGCTAGTTTGACTCTGCAACCCAGCCTGGAGGTATACCTGCCTTATCCGGGTACTATCTCTGTTTTTACTCAGTCTCTCTCTCTCTTTTCCCCCAAGTCCAGTTCAGCCAATTCCTTATATTAAATTCTCTTTGCTGTGATCCTCAGCATACTTTCTACTTTCCTGACTGGACCTGGACTCATTCAGACTTGAGTTGAAGGATTTATTTTTTTTTGTCAAGTTGTGTTTGAGATGCCTCTTCAGATAGAGTTAGGTATATCCAGCAAGTTACTCATTTTATGTCTGAAACTCAAGGAAGAGAACATAGCAGAGTCTGTGGTATTAATTCAAAATTCTCATTTCATTCATGGTAGTTAAAATGTTAGAGAATATGTAAAATTACTCAAAACTCGAAGAAAGGAAATACTCTCCCTCCTGGATACTATGGTACCACTAAGCATTCTCCAGAATCAAATATCCCTAAGGATCATGACTTACTTCTGTGTGTGTGTGTGTGTGTGTGTGTGTGTGTGAGTGTGCACATGCATGTGTGTGTCCCATTTATGCCTTGCACTACGTTTGGCACAAAGAGTTTAATATTTTTTAAGTGAATGGAGGAAAGAAAAGAGAAAAAAAAGAATAAAGCTAAAAAAAAGAAATTCTTCAGGTGGAAAGCATGGGAGAGGCTACAATATCTATTCTCCCTATATTATTAAGTAGAGAAATCATCATTTTATTTGAGTTACTAATGAGTCTATTTCCCAGATCCCTACAGCTAATATGGTCATGTGACTACATTATGACAAATGATAAAATTTTCATTATGACCTCTAGGACCAATTCCTAAAGGAAATTGATCCCAACAGGGCCACACTTTTTTTTTTTTTTTTCCCTCCTTCCTGATTTCTGCTGTCTGGATGATGCAAGGACAGGAACTCCAGCAATCATAATGCACCAGGAGGTGACTTTGAAGAACAGAAAGAAAGGAGTCTGTGTTTCTCTCGGCTGAAGTTTGCATGCATTGCCCTAGGCTAGCTGCCTGTTTCTGGACTTCTTTAAATGAAAGAAATAAACTTCTCTCTTGTTTCACCAATGCTTTTATTGTATATAGTCCAATATAATATAAAATGATACAAACATGTCTTAAAGACCTGTAAGATGTATTTGAGGCTCCTATTTGACCTTTCCTCCCATCGGTTACCTCATATATGCTGATAGGAATTTTTCCTCAGGAATTTTCTCTGGTTTGGGATAGTTCTGATTGTTATAATTTCACTGAATGGGAGAAGAGATTTCCACTTGTTGCACCTGGATCTACTTTATTGAGTGTTATCAAACATATCCATTTCTTGGGTGCCTGGGTGACTCAGTCAGTTAAGTGTCTGACTCTTGGTTTCAGCTCAGGTCATGATCTTGTGGGTCAGTCGTGAGATGGAGTCCTGTGTTGAGCCCCGTGTTGGCTGCATGCCAGCTCAGTGGAGAGTCTGCCTGAGAGTCTCTCCCTCTGCCCCTCCCTTGGCCTCTCTCTCAAATAAATAAGTAATAAAAATAACCATTTCTTCTTCACTGAAAAAGTATTTGGATTTCCAAAGACAGTTACAATGCCCTCCCTGCTTCTTCCTTCTGTTTTGCAATTAGATGTTGTATAAATTTCCTATCTTTACTTAGTTTCTAAGTGATGGCCAAATGGAGGTATTCCTACATATTGTTTCCCAATCGTTTTTGTTGCTGTTTTGTTTTGTTTAATAGAACTCTTACTACTATGGATCCTGTGACTATAGAAGCGTTAGCAAAATCTTACAAATAGTGCTGCTGCCAGCAAGTGCCCTTCTGCTCCATTGGAGAGCCAAGAGGGACAGTGCAAGGGAGAAAGAAGGAAGACCCTGGGTACTGCATTTTTCCTGGTAAACATTCTCATTAAGGATGTCTACAAGTATCAATGAAAGGTTTAAAGTGTTTCGAGTCATGTTGTCTATAGAGAGGCAGTGTGGCACAATGGCTAAGAGTAGACTCTGAGCCAGAATGCTTAAGTTCAAAGCCCAGCTCTGTTTCTGACTGTGCCTTGCTATAAGTCAGCATCTTCATCTGTAAGGAGAAACCTTAACAGTATCACTTTCCGGGAGTAACTATGAGGGTGAAATGTAAATTCCTCTGTAAAGACCTAGAAGTACCGGGAGACTTGCCTCATCAAAGTTTCAGCAAGACAGATAGTAGTTACTCCACAAATGTGTTCTATTTTTATTCCCACTTGCTGGTGGAATTTGATACATTGGCTAAGACCATGTTCTATGCTGTTCTGGGAATCTTGACAGACTGTCAGATTCACAGCCTCAATTTGAGAATAGAAAATGTTTCTCTCTTTGCGGGATAGTTTCCTCCTTTCCTTCTCAGTTAAAGTCCTACTAATACATTAAGACTCAGCCTAAGCACTGCCCATTTGTTGTTTGTTGTCCCTTCCCATGAAACAGCAGCTCCTCAAGGGCAAGGTCCTCTCTATTCTATTCATTTTTAACAAATTAAGTGATTAATATCATATCATTAACATCATAGATGGCATTCTATAGGTGACTGCCACATGTTTGCTGAATGATAGTGAATCACTGAGGCATGAAAACAATAGATGTTGAAAAACAGCTACTTTATATCTTCCCCTTCTTTTTTTTTTTAAGGGCCAGACTTTAATTTTTTCTTGAACTTATATATTTGATTTCAGACAGGATAATTCTCTTTTCAAAATGATTAACATTTTTAAAATCTCTTACTATGTACCAAACTCTGTGCTAAGTGAGATATATTATTTCATTTAATTTTCACAAAAATCCAGTGAAGTAAATTTGAGCCTCATTTGACAAATGAGGAAACTAACTTCTCTAAATTTACATGGCTAATGAGTTCTGGATTGAGTTCTTTCTAAGCCCAAATCTATACTTTATTTTTTAAAAGATTTTAGTTATTTCTTTGACAGACAGAGATCACAAGTAGGCAGAGAGGCAGGCAGAGAGAGAGGGGGAGGCAGGCTTCCTGCTGAGCAGAAAGCCTGATTCAGGGCTTGATCCCAGGACCCTGAGACCATGACCTGAGCCGAAGGCAGAGGTGTTAATCCCCAGAGCCACCCAAATGCCCCTAAATCTTTACTTTAAATTGGGATGCTACGCAGGTGCTTTTTGAACCTTAATTTGAGTTAGACAAGTCACCTGGGGATATTGTTAAATGTAAGTCCTTATTCAGTGGCTCTAAGATGGGCCTGAGATTCTGTAATTCTGACATGCTCCTGGGCAACGCTGATGCCGTGTACAGACCACACATTAAGTAGCTTGGATCTGCTCCTCCCTCCAGATGTGTCTTAGCTGCTCTGGTCTGTAGTCCCGACCGACTCCATCCAGAGGTTGCTGCCCAGCCCAGCATGATGCAGTGTGAGATTCCCTTTTCTGCCGTCCTCTCATCACTCATTTCAAGCCTGATACCCATCTCTTCTTCTCCATCACCTTCTGTCTTTCATTGGCCTTATTCGTGCATGTTCTGACTCTTGACCCCACTGTCCAGTTTCTCACTCATCATCCTGCTTCAACATCCAGGGCTCACCTTGCTTGTGATTCACAGCTCACTTTTGAATTAGCTAGGGAGAACTTCTTTAGCTCTTGGCTTTTTTGAAATTAGAGTTGCTAAGACATATCTTCAGCAACATGGAAGATTTAAGCTCACACAGACCCCCTTCGAGCTCCAAACACATAGTAATCTTGGATGAAAGAAAATCAGAAATATATATAGGCAAGTTTGAAATATGGTAAAACGACTTTCTTTCTCAGTAATAGAGAATTCATAACCAAGGCAGTTATTGTACAAGCTACTCAGTGATAGTCCAGAAGGTAGTAGATCCAGATATAGGTGTGCACACTTCGGGGTGTTATGATTCAACATCCACCCAGGCACAGAAGCTGTAACCTTGAAGACTGCATAAGACATACAGTCAGAACTCAGAACAATGTACCCAGAGAAATCTCTGGGAGACTTGCTTTTTCAGAAACAGGAAGTTTAAAAAAAAAACAACAAAAAAAAACCGCCCACTATCACACACAGCAGCAAGAAAACACATCATCCTCCAGGGTCTTTCAGAGGGAAGAAAAATCTCTTGTGAAAATCAAAACCCCAAGATTTCACCATGGACAGATGTGAAACCTTAATTGACACCGTGTATACTATAGGTACCCGATTTGGATGAATTAACATAACAACTGAATTCAGAATAGCAAATGACCTGAGACCTCCAGGAAAACCATATACCATATTATTCTACTGATAAATTTCTAAATGACATTGTCCACACATATCCTGCAACTCCCACCATACACACATAATACACACCAACCCAACTCTGACCGAAAGTGAACTCACATTAAAATATTACAAAACTCAAGACTCCACCATGGACAGATGTGACACTTGAATTCACACCTCATGTAATATAAGTATCCCAGGATGTAAACTAACATAAAAACTGAACTGAGAGTAGTCTTACCCTAGGGCCCAGAGTAGAAGTTGAGACCATGGCACTCTATTCAGAAACTATAATAACCTATGGTGTAGAGACATTTTGTGTGCACACATGCTGTGTGCACACACACACACACACGCATACCACAAACAAGCAAAAAGACTTCCATTGAAAATGAGCTTGCAAAGAGACATTACAAATTTCAAGACTTATGTGAGACTTATAGAGAATTAATATATGAACTGAACTCAGGGAAGCAATTTCCTCAGTGCTCTGCAGGAGAAGCTCATGACACAGCATTCTATTTGGAAATTCCCAAACTCATGGTGCACAAATCTCCCACAGAAAAATCAACCCCCACTGAAATAAGCTCAGAATAAGATAGGGTAAATCCTTTGGGAGAAGCTCTACCTTGTATGTGACCAGACACAATAAAATTACAAGGTATAATCAAACAACCTAAAAGAGACTATGAGTTTATTTAAAAGTATTAAGAAACATAAAGAAAAAAATAAAAATCACAATGAGAGAAATGATACCATTAAAAATAGATAGGAAGACTTTTAAAAGCTGCAAATCAAACTAATAATGAAACGGACAATCATTAAAAGTAACAGCTCAATGGATGGATGAAAACTGAGATTTGATATAGAATTAGTTAACCCAAAGGGGAAAAAAGTAAAAAAAAAAAAAAAAAA
>RCUC01118642.1:0-13818 GCA_003697995.1 Taxidea taxus jeffersonii
AAAAAAAAAAAAAGGCAACCCTATGTCAGTAACCTCAGAAGTTTTTGAAATTTTACTGGTCCATGTAAACCTGAAAGTTGGTATTGGAAATCCTGGTCTGTACTCAGTAAACTCCATTCTTACCATCTCACTTCCTTACTCCTTGTAACCTAGCTTTGGGCCTAACTTCTTGGCTGAATTGGTTTCTAGAAGGTTAATATTGATTTCATGGTCCTAGTAACCCCCTTTTTTAAACAAATCTCTCCTTTGCCTTTTCTGTAATGCTTAATTCTGTTGCCATTTCATCTCTGAGCCTGTCTTCCGTAGTATTTACTGAGAGTGCTTTTCTGTTCTACCTCAGTGACCATATTTCAGTTGCTTTTAATGCCTTTATTTTGTTCCCTTCCATTTCTTGGGGGTGACTCTTGTAAAACACTGAGTGTTTACAAAGCCTATAAATAGTATGCATGAGAATGAATTAGCCACAAATAGAAGCTACAACTTGCTAAGTAGAGACTATTTGGTAGAGACCGTCTTTTGATATAAAGCCAGACTTATAATTGGTATTAAACAGTTCTCCTAATTGATAACAATATTTTTCAAGTACACACACACACATTTAATGCATTACATTTGTTTGTGTACCATTATTAAACCATTTCTTTGTGGATATTTTCTCTCCGGTCATGTGTTTACGCTTTAAAAAATACCATATGGGCATTCTTGTACCTATATTTTGTCATACTTTGTGAGTATATCCATATTATAAATTCCTAGTGGTAGAATTGTTGAATTATGATGTATGCACACTTAAAAGTTGCTAGACATTGCCAAATAGCCTTTCAAAAAGTTTGTACTAGTTTGCACTTTTATCAACAGTATGAGTGCTGCTTCTCCATACCCTCCCCAGCAATGAATATAATAAAACTTAATGTTTGCTAACCGAATAGGTGAAAAATAGTTTCTTCCCATTTTTATTTAGTCATAGGTGAGGTTGAGCATCTTTTATATCAGTGGTTTTCAACTGGGAGTGATTTTGCCTACCAGGGGACATTTGGCAATGTCTGAAGATGTTTTTGGTTTTACATCTGGGAGAGGGTCTGGGGAGAGAATTCTGCTGGCAGACTGCTGAACTTCTGCAATGCACTTGACCAAGCATTATCCCCCAATACTAGTAGTGCCAGAGTGGGAAAACTCTATACCATTCCTTATCATCTCCTTTGTTGGTTATTACCTGTAATTCTTGAGTTATTTTATCGGTTGCTTTAGGGTTTATAGTATACATCTTTAACTTATCACGGTTTACCTTCAAGAGATATTTCACTAGTTCGTGTATAATGTAAAAGCCTTATAACAGTATATTTCCATTTTTCTCTTCTTGGCCTTTGTGCTGTTATTGTATACATTTTAATTCTACATATGTTACAGACCTCATAATTTATTATTATTATTATTTTACTTGAAACAGTTATCTTTAAATTCTTAAACATTATATAATTTATTGTTAGATTGCACCTATACGTTTTGACATGTGTATATAATTGTGAAACCACCATCATATACCACAATAATGAATATATTCCTCATCCCCAAAACTTTTCTCCTGCCCCTTGGTGATCCCCTCCCCCAGCCCTAGGAAGCCACTAATCTGCTTTTTGTTACTGTAGATAGGTTACTGTAGATAGGTGTACATTTTTAGAATTTTACGTACATGGAATTAGGCACTATGTATTTTCTTATTGTCTGCCATCTTTCATCCAACATGATTATTTTGAGATTTATCCATGTTGTATGTGTCACTAGGAAAACATTCTTAATGACAGAAATTCCAGGTAATTGGACTGCTATTATTAAAGAGTGTGCTGAATCCTTAAGTCACTTGATGTGTTCTTTGTTTTAGATCATGACTCTCCAGGGTATGATAATCACATGAGAACACTCATTGCTGCAGATGTCATCTGACTCATCCAAAAAAAGCTGTTTTAAAGAAAATAGCTGTACGACCAGATCCATTTTGTTATTGAATGGCTTGATGGATTTCCTTTACTCTGATTCATACCAAAGCTGCCCTTGTCAACCAAAGCAAGAAAGGATCCTGCATGAGTCAATCACAGAATGCCATTTTTACATCACCAACAGGTGAAGAAACCCTCATGAATATCAATCACAGAGACTCAGAGAGTATCACTGGTGAGTCCAGTTTAATAAATTTCGAAGTGCAATTCCTAGCATATAAGATCTGCCATGATGGAACCCCTGGCCTCGCTTTCCAGCCTGATCTCCTGAGAGGCTAACTGAATTAATCTTTCCTTCTCCTGGTCTCCTACCGAATTATCAAAATCAGCGTTACGTGTTGTGAGTTGTCTCTGTCGGATTCTCCTGCACCATGTGAGCCCTGGTCAGCAGGACCTCCTTGTCTTTATATTCGTATTTTTGACAAGGACAGAGTTGCTTTTTCATACACCCTGCAAACACCTGACAACAGTTTGTGACACTTAAGAAGCTCCCAGGACACACAGGCTATTCAAACACAGCTATAGAGCCCTTGTCTGTAAGACCAGATCAAAAACACTCTGAACACCCGAAGTTTTTTCTAAACTTTGGTTCTAAAATTCACTGGTGCACAAAACCTGACCTGTGTAACTATTTCTAGACTTATTTTACTTGGTGTGAATATCTGTATGCTGAAAATATATTGATGTATTTAAATATTAAATAACTGCTACTAAACCAGTTGGGAGTTGTTATAGATCCTACAGTACACACATATTCTAAAATTCCAAAAAATTCTGAAATCCATCCAGACCCAAAGTTTTTTCCATCTTTTATTCAGCTTTATTGTGATCTCTTTATTAAGATAAAATAAAATGTGCCCATTTCAGGTGCACAGTTTGGGTTTTTTTTTTTTTCCACAGTTTGGTTTTGACAAATATATATGCTTATGTAACCACGAGTACAATCAAGTTGTAGAACATTTTTGTTGTCCCTCCAAAACTTCCCTTGTACCCAGAGCCCCCCCTCTCACAACCACTGGCCCCTGGCAACCATTGATCTGCTTTCTGTCACTATAGATAAAATTTGCTTGTTCATACAGGTTCATACAAATTAATTTCAGAATTTCATACAAATTAATCTGTGTCTTCTATGTCTGGCTTTCTTGTGCAGCAAAATGTTTTTGAGATTTATGTACATCATGGTACATATCAATAGTTCAGTCATTTTTTTTTTTTTACTTTATTTAAGCTTTATTTAAACATATGATATAACCCCACCACCCTCACCCAACCCCTCTTCCCCCCACCCCCCTCAGTTTGTTTTATGACATTAAGAGTCTCTTTTGGTTTTTCTCCCTCCCGATCCCATCTTCTTTCATTTTTACTTTTCCTACCACCTTAACTCCCACCCCCGTTGCATCTCCACTTCCTCATATCAGGGAGATCATGTGGTAGTTGTCTTTCTCCAGTTGACTTATTTCGCTAAGCATAATACGCTCTAGTTCCATCCATGTAGTCGCAAATGGTAAGATTTCATTTCTTTTGATGGCTGCATAGTATTCCATCGTATATATATACCACATCTTCTTTATCCATTCATCTGTTGATGGACATCTAGGTTCTTTCCATAACTTGGCTATTGTGGACATTGCTGCTATAAACATTCGGGTACACGTGCCCCTTTGGATCACTATGTTTGTATCTTTAGGGTAAATGCCCAGTAGTGCAATTGCTGGGTCATAAGGTAGCTCTATTTTCAATTTTTTGAGGAACCTCCATGCTGTTTTCCAGAGTGGTTGCACCAGCTTGCATTCCCACCAACAGTGTAGGAGGGTTCCCCTTTCTCCACATCCTCGCCAGCATCTGTCATTTCCTGACTTGTTCATTTTAGCCATTCTGACTGGTGTGAGGTGGTATCTCATTGTGGTTTTGATTTGAATTTCCCTGATGCCCAGTGATATGGAGCACTTTTTCATGTGTCTGTTGGCCATCTGGATGTCTTCTTTGCAGAAATGTCTGTTCATGTCCTCTGCCCATTTCTTGATTGGATTATTTGTTCTTTGGGTGTTGAGTTTGCTAAGCTCTTTGTAGATTTTAGATACTAGCCCTTTATCTGATATGTCATTTGCAAATATCTTTTCCCACTCTGTCAGTTGTCTTTTGGTTTTGTTGACTGTTTCCCTTGATGTGCAAAAGCTTTTGATCTTGATGAAGTCCCAATAGTTCATTTTTTCCCTTGCTTCCCTTGCCTTTGGCGTTGTTCCTAGGAAGAAGTTGCTGCGGCTGAGGTCGAAGAGGTTGCTGCCTGTGTTCTGCTCAAGGATTTTGATGGATTCCTTTCTCACGTTGAGGTCCTTCATCCATTTTGAGTCTATTTTCGTGTGTGGTATAAGGAAATGGTCCAATTTCATTTTTCTGCATGTGGCTGTCCAATTTTCCCAACACCATTTGTTGAAGAGGCTATCTTTTTTCCATTGGATGTTCTTTCCTGCTTTGTCGAAGATGAGTTGACCATAGAGTTGAGGGTCTATTTCTGGGCTCTCTATTCTGTTCCATTGATCTATGCGTCTGTTTTTGTGCCACTACCATACTGTCTTAATGATGACAGCTTTGTAGTAGAGCTTGAAGTCGGGAATTGTGATGCCACCAACTTTGGTTTTCTTTTTCAATATTCCTTTGGCTATTCGAGGTCTTTTCTGGTTCCATATAAATTTTAGGATTATTTGTTCCATTTCTTTGAAAAAATTGGATGGAATTTTGATAGGCATTGCATTAAATGTGTAGATAGCTTTAGGTAGCATAGACATTTTCACAATATTTATTCTTCCAATCCATGAGCATGGAACATTTTTCCATGTCTTTGTGTCTTCCTCAATTTCTTTCATGAGTACTTTATAGTTCTCTGAGTATAGATTCTTTGCCTCTTTCGTTAGGTTTATTCCTAGGTATCTTATGGTTTTGGGTGTAATTGTAAATGGGATTGACTCCTTAATTTCTCTTTCTTCTGTCTTGTTGTTGGTGTAAAGAAATGCAACTGATTTCTGTGCATTGATTTTATATCCTGACACTTTACTGAATTCCTGTACAAGCTCTAGCAGTTTTGGAGTGGAGCCTTTTGGGTTTTCCACATATAGTATCATATCATCTGCAAAGAGTGATAGTTTGACTTCTTCTTTGCCGATTTGGATGCCTTTAATTTCTTTTTGTTGTCTGATTGCTGAGGCTAGGACTTCTAGTACTATGTTGAATAGCAGTGGTGATAGTGGACATCCCTGCCGTGTTCCTGACCTTAACGGAAAAGCTCTCAGTTTTTCTCCATTGAGAATGATACTTGCAGTGGGTTTTTCATAGATGGCTTTGATAATATTGAGGTATGTGCCTTCTATCCCTACACTTTGAAGAGTTTTGATTAGGAAGGGATGTTGCACTTTGTCAAATGCTTTTTCAGCATCTATTGAGAGTATCATATGGTTCTTGTTCTTTCTTTTGTTAATGTACTGTATCACATTGATTGATTTGCGGATGTTGAACCAACCCTGCTGCCCTGGAATAAATCCCACTTGGTCGTGGTGAATAATCCTTTTAATGTACTGTTGGATCCTATTGGCTAGTATTTTGGTGAGAATTTTCGCATCTATGTTCATCAAGGATATTGGTCTGTAATTCTCTTTTTTGATGGGATCCTTGTCTGGTTTGGGGATCAAGGTGATGCTGGCCTCATAAAATGAGTTTGGAAGTTTTCCTTCCATTTCTATTTTTTGGAACAGTTTCAGGAGAATAGGAATTAATTCTTCTTTAAATGTTTGGTAGAATTCCCCTGGGAAGCCATCTGGCCCTGGGCTTTTGTTTGTTTGGAGATTTTTGATGACTGTTTCAATCTCCTTACTGGTTATGGGCCTATTCAGGTTTTCTATTTCTTCCTGGTTCAGTTTTGGCAGTTTATATGTCTCTAGGAAAGCATCCATTTCTTCCAGATTGTCGAATTTGTTGGCATAGAGTTGTTCATAATATGTTCTTATGATTGTTTGTATTTCTTTGGTGTTGGTTGTGATCTCTCCTCTTTCATTCATGATTTTATTTATTTGGGTCCTTTCTCTTTTCTTTTGGATAAGTCTGGCCAGGGGTTTATCAATCTTATTAATTCTTTCAAAGAACCAGCTCCTAGTTTCATTGATTTGTTCTATTGTTTTTTTGGTTTCTATTTCATTGATTTCTGCTTTGATCTTTATTATTTCTCTTCTCCTGCTGGGTTTAGGCTTTCTTTGTTGTTCTCTCTCGAGTTCCTTGAGGTGTAGGGTTAGGTTGTGTATTTGAGACCTTTCCTGTTTCTTGAGATAGGCTTGTATCGCTATATATTTTCCTCTCAGGACTGCCTTTGCTGTGTCCCACAGATTTTGGACCGTTGTGTTTTCATTATCATTTGTTTCCATGGTTTTTTTCAATTCTTCTTTAATTTCCTGGTTGACCCATTCATTTTTTAGAAGGATGCTGTTGAGCCTCCATGTATTTGTGCTCTTTCCACATTTCCTCTTGTGATTGAGTTCTAGCTTCAGAGCATTGTGGTCTGAAAATATGCAGGGAATGATCCCAATCTTTTGATACCTGTTGAGACCTGATTTATGACCCAGGATGTGATCTATTCTGGAGAATGTTCCATGGGCACTAGAGAAGAACGTGTATTCTGTTGCTTTGGGGTAGAATGTTCTGAATATATCTGTGATGTCCATCTCGTCCAGTGTGTCATTTAAGATCTTTATTTCCTTGTTGATCTTTTGCTTGGATGATCTGTCCATTTCAGTGAGGGGTGTATTAAAGTCTCCAACTATTATTGTATTCTTGTCAATGTGTTTCTTTGATTTTGTTATTAATTGGTTTATATAGTTGGCTGCTCCCATGTTAGGGGCATAGATATTTAAAATTGTTAGATCTTCTTGTTGGACAGACCCTTTGAGTATGATGAAGTGTCCTTCCTCATCTCTTATTATAGTCTTTGGCTTAAAATCTAATTGATCTGATATAAGGATTGCCACCCCAGCTTTCTTCTGATGTCCATTAGCATGGTAAATTGTTTTCCACCCCCTCACTTTCAATCTGGAGGTGTCTTCAGGTCTTAGATGAGTTTCTTGTAGGCAGCATATTGATGGGTTTTGTTTTTTTATCCATTCTGAAACCCTGTGTCTTTTGATTGGGGCATTTAGCCCATTTACATTCAGGGTAACTATTGAGAGATATGAGTTTAGTGCCATTGTATTGCCTGTATGGTGATTGTTACTGTATAATGTCTCTGTTCCTTTCTGGTAATACTTTTAGGGTCTCTCTTTGCTTAGAGGACCCCTTTCAATATTTCCTGTAGAGCTGGTTTGGTGTTTACAAACTCTTTCAGTTTTTGTTTGTCCTGGAAGCTTTTAATCTCTCCTTCTATTTTCAATGATAACCTAGCTGGATAAAGTATTCTTGGCTGCATGTTTTTCTCGTTTAGTGCTCTGAATATATCATGCCAGTTCTTTCTGGCCTGCCAGGTCTCTGTGGATAAGTCTCCTGCCAATCTAATATTTTTACCATTGTACATTACAGACTTCTTGTCCCATGCTGCTTTCAGGATTTTCTCTTTGTCGCTAAGACTTGTAAATTTTACTATTAGATGGCGGGGTGTGGGTCGATTCCAATTGATTTTGAGAGGTGTTCTCTGGGCCTCCTGGATTTTGATGCTTGTTCCCCTTGCTATATTAGGGAAATTCTCTACAATAATCCTCTCCAGTATACCTTCTGCTCCTATTTCTCTTTCTTCTTCTTCTGGAATCCCAATTATTCTAATGTTGTTTCGTCTTATGGCATCACTTATCTCTCGAATTCTCCCCTCGTGGTCCAGTAGTTGATTGTCTCTCTTTTGGTCTGCTTCATTATTCCCTGCCATTTGGTCTTCTATATCACTAATTCTGTCTTCTGCCTCATTTATCCTAGCAGTAAGAGCCTCCATTTTTGATTGCACCTCATTAATAGCTTTTTTTATTTCAACTTGATTAGACTTTATTTCTTTTATTTCTCCAGAAAGGGTTTTTATTTCTCCTGACAGGGTTTCTCTAATATCTTCCATGCCTTTTTCGAGCCCGGCTAGAACCTTGAGAATCGTCATCCTGAATTCCAGATCTGACATATTACCAATGTCTGTATTGATTAGGTCCCTAGCCTTCGGTCCTGTCTCCTGCTCTTTTTTTTGTGGTGAGTTTTTCCGCCTTGTCATTTTGTCCAGATAAGAATCCGCTGTTCTCCTTGTTAAGTGAACTTGGTCTTGGCTGTATTTCTTTGATCTTCTGGGGGAGGGGCCTGTTGTAGTGATTCTCAGGTGTCTTTGCCCCAGGCGGAATTGCACCGCCCTTACCAGGGGCCGGGCTAAGTAATCCTCTCAGGTTTGCTTTCAGGAGCTTTTGTTCCCTGAACGCTTTCTGTAGAGTTCTGGAGGACGGGAATGACAATGGCGGCCTCCCAATCTCCGGTTCAGAGGAGCCGAGGGCTAGGGGCCCCAGTCTTCAGTGCGCCTTCAGAGAAAAGCGTTTAATCCCTCCAGTCTCCCTAGCCCACGTTTGCGCCGGAGAGTGCGCGCGCGCGTCCGCCCGCAGACACCGCGCGCCTGCAGACACCGCGGGCCCGCCGACTCTGCGCGCACCCGCAGACCCCGCACGCCCGCAGACCGCGCTCAGAGAAAATCGAGCGTCATCAGTCCCGTCTCACTGGCTTCTGGGAGTGCTCCGAGCTCACCCAGCCTGTGACCAAGCGTCTCTGTCTCTGGCAGAGTCCCACCTGGAGTCTCCGGACCCTGTAGATCCCTGAGCTCTCCCGGGTCGGAGTCTCCCCGGATCTTGTGGGGACCCCTCGCACAGAGCACCGGCCCGTGCCACAGACCACTAGGAAATCTCGGCTCTGTCTCCGCAGCCGACTTCCCTGCTCTCATACCTGTGAGCTCTGCGACACTCAGACACCCCCGATCTTTCTGTGACCCCGTGGGACCTGAGTCCACGTTGTCCCCGTGAGGTCTTCACCCCAGTTTAGCCTCTGGAGCGATGTCCCTCCGTGTAGCCGACTTTTAAAAGTTCTGATTTTGTGCTCCGCCGCTTGCCGGGAGCCGGCCCCTCCCCCTGGGGTCTATCTTCCCGTCGCGTTGGATTCACTTCTCCGCTGGTCCGACCTTTCAGAAAGGGGTCGATTTTCTGTTCCTAGAATTGTTGTTTTTCTTCTCTTTGATCTCCTGTTGGATTTGTAGGTGTTCGGAATGGTTTGATAGGCTATCTAGCTGATCTCCTGCTGCCTGATGTCGTCTCAGCCTCCTACTTCTCCGCCATCTTGACTCCTCCCTAGTTCAGTCATTTTTATTGCTGAATTGCAACTACTCACCTCTGCTGTTGTAGCAGAAAAACAGCTACAGACAAAATATAAAAGAACAGTGTGATTGTGATCCAACAGAACTGGATTTACAAAATCAGGCAGAGGCAGCAGGCTAGAGCCTCTTGCTCTGCTGACCTGTCCTACAGCACTAGCACTTGGTAATTAATGTAGGTGGTTTTGATCCAAGCCACTCTAGTAGGTATGCCCTGGTATCTCTTTGTGGGTTTAATTTATTTTTCCCTGATTGGACTAATGATGTGGACCATCTATTCACGTGCTTATTGGCCATTTCTAGATCTTATTTTGAGTTGTCTATTCAAATCGTTTGCCCATTGTAAAATTTTTCTTACCATTGAATTATAAATGTCTTCATTATATTCTAGATATAAATCCTTTGTTAGATAAATGGGTTGCAAATATTTTCTCCCATACCAGCTTGCCTTTTCTTTTCTTTTCTTTTTTTTTAAGATTTTATTTATTTATTTGGCACAGAGAGATCACAAGTAGGCAGAGAGGCAGGCAGAGAGAGAGAGGAGGAAGCAGGCTCCCTGCTGAGCAGAGAGCCTGATGCGGGGGCTCCATCCCAGGACCCTGAGATCAGGGCCTGAGCCAAAGGCAGAGGCTTTAACCCACTGAGCCACCCAGGCACCCTGTATATGCATTTTTTAAAGTTCCTTTTGGAAGAAGGGAATTGGTAACCTTGAATTTTCACAGAATCTCATTAATGCATATTAAAAGACAATTTCTAATTTAGATGGTTAACAATTTTGTTAAACATGTTGTGGGTTGAAGAGGAGGTGACAGGGAAGGAAATTGCAGTAAAGATTTTTAAATGTTTGCTAAGCAATTAAAATGAAAGAGCTGTCATCTAAAATAAAATAAAATAAAATAAAAGATAGTCTTAGAGAATAAAAGCTCTTTTAATGAATGTTAAATTTTATTCTTCATTTCCTGAATTGCCCACAAGCCTGTTTATAGCTCAGCATGTATTGATAGTCAACTTCTTTTCTTTCAAGTATTATACTGACAATTTGTATGTGATAAATTTATGGCAGGAAAAATTTGGATGATTGCATGGAATTGGTAGTAATAAAATGTGGTTGTATTTTTAGGGCTTTTAAAAAGATCTAAGGGTTGAGAGCTTCTTTAGAACCGTATTTAAGGTTTTAAATGTACCTTATCTCTGTGATTATGTGCCTTATCTTTGTGATTATGAAGTCACTGCTTGTCCTGGGTAAAGAGTGGTATGTGACATTGTCAGCTTACTTGTGTTTGATTTATGGAAGTGTCATTGTTAAGGTCAAGCAGTAGAAATTTACTCTTTTAAGATATGCTTTCTTAAAATGAACTTTGTTGTTCTTTGACAGAGTTAGAATATGTTTCTTTAAACCACCCACAAAGGAAATAGCAGATCTCTTTATAAAGTGTGAGGGTTGATATGACATCCTGTATTTTCTCTATTTTAAGCATGTTAAAAGGGATACATTTACTTTTTTCTGTAAACTTCTAAATTTGGGAAGTGTTAAAGGAGGGGCAGTATTTGGAACAGGAAGCCAGGGGCAAACACATAAAGTCAGAGAAGCCAAGTGTTTTCAGAGATTATATGCAGGAGGTAGCTAGAGGTGTGTGGGCGAGAGAGTATGATGTGAAGGGTATTCAGGACTTCAAATGTACCACATCTTTCAAGTAAAAATGGTACAGTACTTATTCCAGTACTAGTGCTGGAACACTGTGCTGAAATGCTAGCATTACTGCTTAACATTTAACCAATAAATGTTAATTTTTTTAAATATCTAGCTACTGTAAGAATATACTGAAATGTAATTTTTCCAAATTTTGAAGACTCTTCCAACAGCGTTCAAATTTTGTTATTAAAGAATATGTCATTTTATTCCTTTTGAACTATTTTCTGCTCATTGTTTTGTATTGCCTTTTCCCCCCAAGCATATATGTTATTTGAGGTCAGCTCTCTTTTAAGCAACACTAACTAGACTGATAAGGAGGAAATAAGAGATTTGTTCAAATTCATTTTAGTTTTCAAAAACATAGTTATATTCACCAAGTTCTCATATTAAAGAAACCTAGAGAAAGACCAACTGTAGACCAACACATATTTATAAAAATCACTGGAGAAATTATCCTGGCTAGTGTTTCTTTGGTTATCCTGCCTTTGCAAACTAATTTCACGGATGTTTTCTCTGTAGCCTGGTAAGTTGGAATATTTTGGCTTCATTTACGTGGACTCTCCTCTTTAGATGTCTGCTCCAATGAGGATCTCCCTGAAGTTGAGCTGGTGAGTCTGCTGGAAGAACAGCTACCCCAGTATAAGCTAAGAGTAGACTCTCTCTTTCTGTACGAAAATCAAGACTGGACTCAGTCTTCACACCAGCCGCAGCATGCGTCTGATGCCCTCTCTCCGGTCCTTGCTGAAGAGACTTTCCATTATATGAGTGAGTATTTTTTTTACCCCTTTAGAGTTTGCCCATTGAGATAGAGATCATAAGTATCTCGGTGTTGACTTTTAAAACATTTGGCACCCCTAGACATTGTTCGTTGTGTACCTTCTTTAACTCAAACTGATTTCACAGCACAAAGAGATGATTCTGTGTTACGTCTGAATGAGCAAATTTGTCATTCTTGTGACTCTGAGTCTGGGGTTGCAAGCAATAATCAGATGTTTCTGTTTCTCCTTTCTTTTATTTGATACTTAGACTGAGTAGAGAAAGGAACTTAAAAAGAAGTAGTTGAAATTCTAATTGAAAATTTTAATGTCCCTTTTTATCTCAAAACATTTATTATCCCAGGAGTTTGATATCCGGAGCCATCAGCCATCTTATCTTATATTTCCTGTTAAACACTGTCACAGGAATGAGGTCAGTCACTAAGAAGCGTGGGTTTTGAATACATAAGTAGTTTTAATAATTAAAGTATGGAGACCTTTTTGCTTTTGACCTCATTCCAAACATCTGCTGCAGGTTAAGCTGACTTTTTAAAATTCATTCACTATAAAAATGTTTTGTCCATAGTAGCTGCTAGGATATATAATAAAAGTCTCTAAGTTCAACATTAATATGTTTGTAAAATTCTTCTCATTTGGGATAGATATGACATTGCATCTGTTCCTAAACCTTTTCCCAGTGAATGCTTCAGTGTCTTTAATGGTTGTGAAATACTAAATTTCACAGTAATCATTCACTTGCTTTTAATAGTAGTTTTCCTAGAACCAGGTTACTTACTGCTCAGGAAAAAAGAAATTGTAAACGTTGTTTAAAGTTTAATTAGAATATCAGGAAACTCAAATAAAACTATTTCTTCCTCAATAATTCTTGTAAGTAGCTGAATATTAAAGCTCTTAATGTTTTCTTAACTTCCAAGTTTGAGAAGTTGCTTGCTTGAGATTTCTGGGAAGTGGTTGTTTTTTATTTCCATTTCTCTTTGTTCCATGAATTTTTAGATTTGTGAGGAGAAAATTCAAACAGAAATTTCATCAGGATAAGTTTAGTTTGTCATTATTTTGATAAAGTGGCGCGGAAAGTGCCACTTAGTTTACTTTTTCTTTGTCATATATGCCACTGGAGGATGGAACTGTAGCTAGAAAGCTGTCTTATCATAATTTCATGGAGTTACTTTTAGGAAGAATTTTAAATAAAAATAAACTTCTTTGGAAAATAAATTATAATCAAATCCTAAAATACTTGGTTTTCAGGACTTTATACAAAGTAAATCATAATGTTCAAGGGAGCAATTTAAAACTTAAGATTAATAGGATGTTACAGACCCATACTTCCAAGGTCCAGAAAACTATCCTCGTCCTTTAGTGTAAAGGTACTATTTTCATTTCAACCATTTGAAAATTGAACTATATATGATATACTTAAGATTCTGAAGCAAATAAGCTAGGATTATAATTAGCCCACTAATTCTTTCTCTCTGTACTATACCCCAGTTTCACTGTTATTTTAAAGATATCAATTCTTTGGATTACCAGTTCACTCAAATATAAATACACTTCATTTTGAATTTGCATCATATGAAAGTAAAAGATAAGTGGTTTACTTTATTTGGCAAATTGATCAATGTTTCAGAAAGCCAAGATACAAAACATTCTCTGACCCTTTCCAGCAGTTTTCTTTCTTTTTTTTAAAAAAGATTTTATTTATTTATTTATTTGACAGACAGATAGAGATCACAAGTAGGCAGACAGGCAGGCAGAGAGAGAGGGGGAAGAAGGCTCCCCGCTGAGCAGAGAGCCCGATGTGGGGCTGGATCCCAGGACCTGGATCATGACCCGAGCTGAAGGCAGAGGCTTTAATCCACTGAGCCACCCAGGTGCCCCTCCAGCAGTTTTCTGTCTCTTTGAGCTACCAAGATCTGTGGTTGTGAATAATTATTATGCACCCTCATAGGCCATCCTGGGGTTTAGCTCTCTGGTACTACTTCAGCCTCTTCTTTTTTTTTTTTTTTT